>OZ023175.1:25091662-25384162 GCA_963678695.2 Diplodus puntazzo | reverse complement strand
GCCATGTTTATTTGGTGTAACTGTGGATTTCGTCCGGGTTTTCTAAGCCTCGGTGAAAACCAACTCAAACAGTTAATAAAGAATATGAATCATAAATACAAGTATTTGAAAACTAATTGAAATCTGACGACACGGCATGTTTATAGATTTCAACTGTATCACAGTCGAAATAAATGGTTTGTCTCGGAACTACTTTGTTCAGGAGGTGTTCGTCAGGTTTTTTTGCGACAAGGACGAGAAAGCGTATTTCCTGTACAACTTCCTTCGAAGATGTTTCAGTTATCAACAGACGTTTCATCTAATTCTGTATAATGTGAGTCACAGTCGAAATCTTATTATACAGATACTTTGAATAGCCTAACATGCATGCTGCGTACTTTGCAATCTTACTTGTAGCTGAGTCGTTGCTTTTCACGAGTTGTTTTCTTATGCGTTGTCCCTTGCGCGCTCCTGCAGCGTACCAAACACCATTCAGACATCTGACATTCTGTGTTGTCTTGCTATTCGGCAAACGAATATACATTGACTTCATAGCTTACACAAATCATTGATATTAACCCCCCAATTCGGCTTCCATCAATCACAGCTAGTTCTGTTTTTTCAAAACTTTTTGTAACCATTCAAATCGCATCACTTGCTATTCCCACAGTCTAAAGCCAGTGTGATCCGATTAAAATGTCTGATATTTTCTTTAAAATGGCAGTGGTTAGTCCGATGTGTGCCGATATGATCACAAGACACGTACGTTGTTGTAACAGGTGCTCAAGCGTTGTCTGAGTTGTGCATGTTTGTCACCGTGCATTTGGTAATTAACTAATAAATGCCGTGATTTTCATTAGCACTTATAGCTAAGTTGCCAATCTGTATCAACAAAAAAATCACCTTTGAAACTATTTTGAAAACGTAAATAGAGTTTTCTTTTTAATTCGATGTTGTTTATGCCCACTTCATCCTTGACCATGATCCTCCACTTTTCCAATTTTCAGATTTGGACTCAGGTCACCCATCATGATGCGTTACTGGGGTGAGATCCCTGGACCTGCAGGCGCCCCTCCCAGCCGCAGCTCCTTTGACTTGCTCCAGCGTGAGTTTCGCTCAGTGGAAATGCAGGACCCTCCCCTGCACCAGCCCTCAGCCCAGCGTCCGAGGCCCACCACAATGCTGGACATCCCTTCAGAGCCTTGCAGCCTAACCATTCACACAGTGCAGCTGTGTCAGCATACCCGCCGCCTCCGTGGTCTCCTGGCAGCAGCCCAAGCCCAAGCTCAGGGTCAGAGCTCTGCATCCTCAGAGGGTGGCAGCAGGCTGGAGGAGGCTGATCCCAACCTGCCTCTGCGTCCTCCCACCCCACCTGTCATGCCAGATGACCTGCTGCCTGTGGACAGCAAAGCCCCGCAGCAGCCCTTCCAGCTCCGCCACAGTGACCCCGAAAGTGACTTTTATAAGTAAGTTAACCTTACTGTGTACCTGAGACAAGATACTGCACTCCTTTCTTTGTGATTTGAATATTTTACACAGCCAGTAAATTGGCATCTCAATTTTAAATTTTAAAGTTTAGATATTAAATATGAATCAAATAAAGTAACCGGTCATCATTTATCTACTTTCATCTCCTTTGTCATAAGGGGTAAAGGCGAGCCTGTTACAGAGCTGAGCTGGCCCTCCTGCAGGCAGCTCCTTTATCAGTCAGTGGCCACCGTCTTGGCCCATGCTGGCTTTGAGTCAGCCCAGGAGAGCGTGCTGGAGACCCTGACTGATCTGGTACACGAGCATTACATGCGTGTCACCCGCCTGCTGCGAGTGGCGGTGGACCGGGAGGCTCGGCTCGGAGCCAGTCCCTTCCCAGACGTAGTGGAGCAAGTGTTCCATGAGGTGGGCATCGGCAGCGTGCTGGCCCTGCAGCGCTTCTGGCAAGTGCGGATCAAGGACTATCACAGCTACATGCTGCAGGTGAGCTCCATCCAAGGTTTGGTCACATATGTATTTGAGAAGGAAGGAAGGAATTGTATCTATATTGCCCATTTCTATGTATTTAGAGAGCTTTGGATAACACTTTTGAAAATTCAGATCCATCATAGGTTTGCTGCTGTGTAGTGTCAGATGGCAGAGACAGTTGAAGCTATGGAACAGTCAAGCGGCAGAGTTTTCTTCATACTATCTGTCACTGGCCTCATTGAAAAATTAATTCTCAACCATTTTAATCATCAGTTAAGAGCCACAAGACACCACACTCTCTTGTTCCATCTTCTCCCGTGTGAGGATTTGATACTTTTCCTCAGATATTTTTTAAATTATTATTCTTATTACTTGAAATTGAATATCTTTGGGTTGTTGGGTTCTACAACTGAATACAGCGTTTCTGGCAGCATTTTAGAGATACCCCACCTTGTTTGAAATAAAGAGTGCTCATCCTCCCCTATGGTGGCCACTAAAAATGCAAAAAAAACTTAAAAGTCCCTCTCTACATCTAGTGTCTGGTTTGTTTATTCTGGGCTACTGTAGAAACATGACAGTGCAACATAGCGGACTTCCTTGGAGAGGACATGTTCCCTCCGTAGATTTGAATGCTGATTCTAAGGTGAGGAAAATGCAGAGATTCTTAGTGTTAGCTGATTAAACGCCAGTGAAAACCTAATTATGAACATGAAGATCCTCCTAAATCTACACACTGCACCTCGAAGTTTCAGGGGGAAAATGAGCATTGACACAACATTGTGCTCCAAAGGCGACATTCAGTATTCATGTTTAAGGTGACACTGATAATGAAACTGATTACGCACATTAGTCCAATCAGTTTACTAGCCTGTTTTGGAAATAAAACGCATCGACCATTAATCCCATTAAATGTTAATGAAAATAAAAACATTTGGCTTTACTGCCACAACAATTAAACATTTTAGAAAGCATAAAGAACTGTGTACAAGTAATAACAATGGAGCGTATGGAAACCTGGGAGCAAGATGCTTGGAAGCGAGACAGAAACTAAACCGTGAGATTCCCTGTCTTTAGTGCCAACATGACTTCTAAAGATATACAAGTGATGAGCTGATCCTTTGTGTGTACCTGGGGAATCACAGACCACTGCTTTCACAGTGTGTTGGATCATGGGCATGCTCTTTATCGTCAAGCTGTCACCAGTCAAATGGGACTAAAAAGATACTTCTCTTCCAGGTGAGTAAGGATCTGTCAGAGGAATACGAGCGACTAGTAAATCCAGAGAAGGCTCTGGAGGACTCCAAACCCCCGAGGATCAAGGAGGAGCCCATGAGTGACATCTCCTTCCCTGTAAGTGAGGAGCCCGAGGCTGATCTGGCCTCTGGGGACCAAGCTCTGCCCATGGGGGTCCTTGGGGCCCACAGTGAGAGGCTAGCTTCTGGCCTGGATGGTGACCATTCTCCTCACACCTCAGGTGAGACAAACATTTCTGTTCAAAGGGTAATGATTAAACCTTCAGTGTTCAGTGTGCACCGGTGTGGAGAATCAAAGGTACTGCTTGGAGTGTTTTAGTATCAGGAAATCATTTGGTGTTCCAATCAACAGGAAGCTTCCAGCCTTCTCAATAATGAACTAGGTGGCCTCCAGTAAGGTTTCTGTCACTTCTTCTGATAAGGTTGCTCACATCATGCAGTTGATATCAACAATATGATTATATTGCAAAAAGAATCTTAATCGGCTGAGTGTACTTGGTCCTCATTAAACATTATTTATATCATGTTTATTGATACACGATATATTCTGCAGTTAGCTAATTTATAGACCATAGAACAGAGTCTGAAGGTGGATTTGTAGTTGACGTTTGTAGCCGTCGAGCTGTAAATAACTTTGTGTGAGGTTTTGATAGTTCAGCATTGGATTTCTCCCACTGATAGGACTGCATTCGTACATGATGCAAGCTCTGGGGGGGAAAGGTCGATTTCGTTTCATCACTGATTATAAGACTCTTTTTTTCACATCTGTTTATTGATTTTGAAGAGTGGTACAGAAATACAGCAGAACAAACAACAAATACAGAGGAGGAACATAACCCAAAACTAATGTCACAAAAGATGAGAAGTTAATACATGATTTATCACGGAAGTTACAACATCCCTGTACGCATTCACCTATGATATTTTTATGCAGTTATTTTGTGTTTGACCGATAATCATTCACTTTAATTTCAGACTAATGACAGGTTGCCAGATTTTCTGAAAGTGTCCGTCTCTGCTTGACATAGTAAACCCAATTTTTTCAAGAGGTAATACATTCCTGAGGCATCTCAGATTTCCGGAATTGTAGCAGCAGTTTTCCGGCTGGCAGTGTGGATAGAAAGCTTCCAACCTGTCCTTCAAATAAAAGAATAAAATAAAATGCGTCCTTTAAAATTACAAGAATACAGGAGTTCCTTGATCTTTTGAACATTCACACAAAGTGGTGAAGTGTCTTTGAATATTTTATGTAATCCAGTGGGACAGAAGTAACCTGACGCAAACCCAGATGGTTTGTGACACAGAGCCATCGGGGAGGCACCAGTAGAAACTGTTTGGAGAAGGGAAGGAACTTTAAAAAAAAATCTGTGGTGTGTGATTGGATGAACTATCTGTCTTATGACTGTTTATCACACTCTCAACTTCATCCAATCAGATGGAAGCTGCTTGTAAATCAAACCAGTTAGTCTAGAGAAGAGAAAAACATCTCTTGATTCGAGAAAAGTCTTTAGTGTCATTCTTTGATCTTCCTTTAATTAAAAATCTACTCTCGACTTGTTATATAACTGATTCTATGATTGTTTAATAGTCGAGACACTATCCAAAGTAGCATGATAAGGTTTTGCTAATACAGTGGGACACAAGCCCTTTAAATGATTGTGGTGCAGAGTCACCTATGCTGAACTTGCTCTCTTCTTTATAAGGAGGGGGCGGGGCCAACAACTCACCACTGTGGCCACAGGTCAAAATGGAGCCACAGGATGGCGAGGAAGGCCAAGGAGCCGGCCATCATCACCACCACCACCATCACCACAGTGTCCTGGGTGGAGATGTGTTTGAGGAGGCTGGGCCCATGTCCACCATGAGCGAGTCCGGAGGAGCCATGGCACCCTCTCCTGGAGGCGCAGTATCAGACGGTAGCTACGCTTCACATTCGCCCGACTCCTTGATGGGGAGCTCGCCCGTTTTTAACCAAAGACCCAAGAAACGAGCAAAGAAGATGTAAGGCCATATTTGTGGACTCGCAGTTGTTCCTTGTAGGGCTCGTCTCCAGTTGTTGAGATCAATGCCACTGCATAAAGACTGAGACATTAATATCATGAACAAACTGAAGTGATGTGGAAAGAATGATTTTTGTAGTTTTTCATTTGTTTGTATGAGTGTAGTTTCTCTGCCAATAGCTGAAAGTGTTGCCATTAAACATATTAATGGGGTTCATCGTCAAAAGAATAAACAGCTTTTGAAGAATCAGTTGTTTTCATTTGAGCTGTTAAAAAACAGGAGGATCTAAATAAGCTGATTCAGTTCAAGAACAGGAACAACTAAGAGGTCCCAAAGCAAATAATTTAGTTGAACAGCTTAATAATTCAGCAGAATGGGTTGTTTTCCAAAGCTATTAAGTCTCTTTCACCTCACATACCAATTACCGCCTGTGCCGTTCATTAAGATAAAAAGATGCTCCACTGAAAAGGAAAAAAATTGTATCCTCACGATGAACATGCTGTTGCTTATTATGATGTATTTTCAACTCCTTGTTTCCCTTCTGCAGCACTTTACATGTGAACCGATGCAGCGGAACGATCCACTTGGAGACACATACACACACGCACCTGTCAACCTGAAGCTGCTCTGCTAAATTAGCATCTGTTTCAGTAATGAGGCAAAGCTGTGAATGCAACACCAGAGGCAATTATTGCTTGGTTGTGTGCATAATGAAGGCGACATCAATCCAGTCTTAATGGTAAATTAATTATGGCATGCATAATTTTGCATGCTGAATGAGCAGGCCTGTGCGAATACATGCATTTTCTTTTGTGTAGGCCGCTTTCATTTTTACAGTTAGGCAGGTAATTGTCTATGCCTATGAGGTCATATGTATTGATGACCAATTAATTGCATTGATAGTTATTATTACCGCACCTCAAAAACGGTATGATTTGCAGAAAAAATATGAGTATTTTAGCTGAAAACTTAATTAATAAAATTATGGACAAAATTTGAATAACAGTTCTGACATTATACTGAGGTTAGCATGTAACCAGCCAGCTCTGACCTGTCCGGGTCTAAAGCTAGTAGCGTAGACTAACACTACCCCGATTCTGTGAACTCCCAATTCCCAGACTGCTAGCTGCTCAGCTTACTGAGCTGACTAGCCAAAGGCAGCTACAGTTAGCAGCGATAAACAGTTACTCTAGCGAAATGCTGCCCTCTATTTGTTTTGAGTGTGAACTTGACAGGAGGTCATATTTTTTAAATATTGCACCGTTAACGGCCAAACCGTTTAAGTAGGTAATTTGCTGTGGAAGTGCTGCAGGTACTGGCAAGTAGGTAATTTCCTTCAAAAAGGAACCCAATATGAGCATTTTCTGATCTGTACAAAAATCAAAAGTTTATAATAAAAGAGTCATAATTGACGACGTTCAAAGTGCGCTGTCAGCAGATTTTACAGACTTTTATAATAGCAGTCTATGGGAACAGTTTTTGCTAAAATAGTGCAAGTGGCTACTATGCAAAATTGAAAGCAAGTCTGAGCACCTCCTCCATATCCAGGTCTATAATACATTTATGGTATGTGTGGTAATTAGCATGCACCAGGGGCAGTCATAGTTACCTGCATTGGGCTATTCATAGCTATCTTACACCACTGACTTGTGAACTCTTAGAAAGTATGTCTACAGCCTGAAAAATGGAAAGTTTTTAATGGTCACTGTTGTAGCCAGTGGGATTAAATGGGTTAACACACAGCCTTATTATGTTTGTGCTAGGGCAGTGTGACCCCTCAGTTTGTCAACAGCTGCTGAGTTGCCTTATGCTGGGGAGAAAAGGTGTAATTACAAAAATGTCAAGATGTTTTTTGAGCCAGGGTCTCTGAGTGGGCCAGAGCGCACTCTGAGCCAAAGAAAGGACCTGACAAATGATTAATTACCCTTCTACGTGCAAAGTCATTAATTTAGCATGGAATTTAATCTCTCCAGCCAGGTTTTGGGTTTTGTGAGCAGAATGAAGTTTCATTTTTACACAATGAGCTCGGATGGTCCTTCAGGGCGCTTATTTGTCTGCTTTTGAACAAATCACAAGTAAAGTGGAGAGGAGACACTCAGCCGAAGCAATGTCATCAGAGGAATCCTCCAAATTCTATCTATTGTAAGAACGTAAGAGATAGTGTACATCTACAGTGGAGACAAATAATGAATTATGAGATGATCATATCAACAGAAAGATAAATTGCGAGACATATGGAATGTGACTGATAGAAAGGGCCCCGTGCTATATGCCACTGTTACAGCCATCACTGCACCCCAGAGATGAGATAATTGATTACATGGTGTCAGAGACTCACTCTGAATCTATGAATGGATATTCTCTCTTGAGTAATCTCAGTAAAAATTTCAAATCAAGCGAGAATTGATGAAGTCTCGTCATCTGGGGATTCAGTCATCATCTGTTTAATTTTTGGGTTGGAGAACGGCCAAAAGCAGAATTGAGAGTTACAAATGAAACCTCCAACACTGAGTAAACATCAGGACATGCTGCAGCTCACTGAACAATTAGGATCTATCAGAGTCAGCATCACATCACATCACAGCCCAGTTGCACCCATAATCTGCAAATGACAGATACCTTAAATGTGTTGATTTCATATGAATCATATCAATGTTTCCACAGTCTTAATTGTCATTTTTTAATTATTCATTCAGATTACATGTATGTGACTTTGTCAGTGGGAGGAGGAGGGGATGGTGGCGCTGTGACACCGATATGAGACGGTCGGCAAGTGAAAGACATCTGTTCACCTCCTGCTTTTTTGTAGCCATGTTTGTGACAACAAAATAAGGTATTTTAAGTCAAAACAAGATATTGTCCTAACACTAAGCAAGTTGTTTTATCATGCCTAAAACAAACCGAAAGAAAGGTTAAGTTTCAACATATATGTGGTTTGTAGAAAGATACAATGCCAACATGTATTCTGGTGATTGCATTGCACATCATGACTGAAGGAAAAGTGCAACACTATTGGGGGAAATAACAGTAAGAACATTTACTCAAGTGCAAATCTGACGCAGTTGTAATCTGCTTGAGTGTTTCTTTTCACAGTACTTAATGATTCAACTCTCCAGTTACTTTTTTACATGTTTTTGACAGATGTAGCTACTTTTCACTTTCAGATTAACTGTTCAAAGTCAAAATTTCAAAGGTAAAACAGTATTTTCCCCAGATTGGCGAGTCCAAAAATGTGTTTGAGCCTCTTTTGCTGTTTCTTTTCATTGTTGACACAACTGTTTCTGTCATTTTTTGTGTGGATGATTAAGAAAGGATTTGTCCTTTCAGGGAAGATTTCATTAGCATCAGGGAATTACAGGGCTAAGTTAAAGTTCACCCAGAAAGGAAAATCCAGTCATTATCTACTCATCCCAGGCCAATAGAAAGTTGGGTAAAGGTCTGTGGTCCATACAACATTTCTGGTCTTCTGGGTATTTTACCATTGTTGTATTGGTACTTTTACTTGAGGGAACAGATCTGAGTACTTCTTCTTCTTCTGTGTAACACAATATTTTATTCATAGTGTGCACATTAGGGTCCAAATGCACAAATCTGTTTAATGCATATTATATTATGTTCAGATCATCCAGTCCAAGGTGAAGAAAGTCACTTGTTGTTTGAGTACTCACACACAATGCAGCCAGTGACAAGGGGTCACTGCTGTTCCAAACTTTACACAGTCAAAACACAAAATCTAACTGCCTGAGATCTAACTGACTAAACCTCTGAATGCTCTATTTGAGCTTCTCAGAGAGGATTTGTCCCTTAAAAACACACCAAATGCAAATCAAAGTATTTTGATATGCAAGCCAGTATATTCATGTTTCATTTGCCCAAGTTAAACCTTCCAGACAGGTCTTGAAGTGCTGCAGGTACTGGCAGTTGAACATGTAACCTACATACCTCAAAGCATTTTATTAGAGTTCAGTAGGGAGGCAATGGCAGTCAGTGTGTGACGCCCAGGGCCAAATTGTCCATTTCCATTTAGCCCTCTGCAGTGTGTGTTCATAGCATAGTTCCTATCTTTGTAGAATAGGGTTGACTTTAAAAATGGAGCCACCCTATAGCAATCTGTTTTACTGGAAACGATACTGGCCTTTTGAAATGATTAGTCTGTTTTAGTGGCAGTTCATCAATCCTCCATTGGAGGGCAGTCTTGTGCTACATACAAACTGCAGCTGGACCATGGCCTTCTCCCCACATTTAGGATTTAGCATTCTCCAAGTTACCACAGAGACCTGGGCACTCCCAAGCCTTCAGAGCGAGCAATAGTTTTATGGCATCAGATTGCTGTAGAGAAGAGAAGATGAGATGTTACCAAATGAATACATTTCCTCACCACATGGCAGTAATTAGCTGCTACATGCCCATGTCCCTGAATGTTGGGATTGGGATGTATCTAAGAAACCAAACCTGTAATGTCATACCAAACCAATGAGCATTATGCTGATATGTTCCTCATCAAGATATGAATATTTCTGCAGACCTGCCATGTTTCAGGATTTTCCCCACTGTTTCAAGCCTTAATTGCTATTCAGGTGTTGCCAGCCTGTTGTTGAGATAGGTGCCTTCTCACATCTGGCTTTGCAGCACCAGAGTAACCAATTAGGGGGATTGTGCATGCACATGGCTGGCAGCAAAACCACAAAAATAGCAACACCATTTTCTCAGTCCATTCTACCACAACTGATACGGCTGCCAGTAATGTATTTACATCAGGCACCGGAAGCACTTTAGATGATGCCATTGATATCATAAAGTAGCCTTAGATCCCTCCCCGCACAATCTACTGTACAGTGCAAGCTCTCAGTGTTTGTATTCATCAAACTAGCTCAAATTTGAACCTAAGATGGTTAAAATGCTGCTGTGGGGTTTTGCATTTATCTTCATACAAAAAGACAAAGATTGTTTTTCTTCTTTTTTTTTTTTAGCATTTTTCAAAGTGACATGACTTTGAATGTGTTATGACTCTGGGAAGGGGTACAATTTTTGACGCAAATTGCAGCAATCAGACACTAATGGTTTTAAAGTGCCTAAATTGCCTCCATGAGCTGTGTGTCACACGCACTGCTGCTGCTGTAACTGCTGCCTGTGTTGATAAGCGGGCCAAGTCAGAGCACCTGCATGCACCTGTCACTTTCACCCCACTCAGTATCTTTGCCTCACGCCTGTCCTTCCGTGCCCCTCCCCGTAACTCTTCCATGCCCCCAGAGGAGGCTTGCTTCACAGTTTTAAAAACCTCTGGCCTACACATCAAATTAGCTGTCAACACAACACACAACAACGTAGTGATTGGCCAGTCCGTCGTCATCAGAAAAAATTATTGTTAGGCAGCCACCTCTAGTGGGTCAGGTAATTATTAGGACAGCAAAGGAGGAAGTCAGGTGATGCAGCATAATGAGCAACAAAGTCAGCATAGGGAGAATGGTTAAAAAAAACCCACAGGACTTACACCCAGGACACTGCTGTTCTTGTTCAGTGAGAAACCAAAAGTCAATGGTGAAAAACGAAGTTAGTATTTAACTAATGTCATGCACTGTATATGATGCGAGTTAAGTTGCACACATGATGTATGTATTGTTAAAGGGATAGTTCGGGTTTTTTGAAGTGGGGTCATGTAAAGTACATATCTATAGTCAGTCTGTTCTCTACCGTTATCACAGATCAGCACAGCCTCAGTTTGGAGAAGTAGAGAGCCGCTCCAGCCAGACGCTTGCTAAGGCCGGTGGTAGCTATGGGCAGGGGTGCACCCAGCCCACCCAAACTGCGCATCTTATCCACCAACAAAAGTTACGAAAAAGAAAAAAACAGCCAATGGAAAAATCGCAGTGTATATACCATTTCTAACTCATGATTGGCCTCCAAACTTGCCCAATGCCCACATCCTTTTTTCGTCACGTTCAGGCACAAACACATGGAGAACCGAAGCAGAATAAAAAGAAATGTTCTTTTTATTTTTAGAGTAAAACAAAATCTGCCTTAGCCTGACTCAAATCATAGGGTAGCAGCAAACTTAGAGAAGCTGCTTCACTATCTTCAAGTAATAGAATATTACTTTAGTTGAAATGTATCATCTGGATTGGACCTATCCAAACAGTCCATACACAAACACATAGCCATAAACTGGCCTGGGGATATATTGGAAGGATCTTAAATCTTGTCTCTGAAAACCCTCCTGTCCTGACAGCTGTCATTTTCATCTGGCTATCTTTTGGTCACTAGTCAGCTTCTCTAGCCTCTGGACTACCAACACCCTAAGTCTCCCATCTATAATTTCTACCAGGCCACCCTAATCCCCCATATCCACTGGTCAAAATCCCACTTGAAACTGCTTAAATCGGTCTTTTGTGTGCAGTGGGAATGAGTGAACTGTGCATTTACACCCGGGTCAATTGACTCTGCAATAGACATGAGTCTTTATCACCTCGGCTCGGCTCGTTTTGCCTAAGATAAACATACGCTACGTCTGCCATGCTGTTTTAGGAATGTTGATAAATGTAATTTAGGGCGTCATTGACAGTCGACCTATTCATTTGTTTAGGTATGGGAATGCGTGGCAAATAACATGTATCACTGCTATACAGTGCCACAGTGTACTTGTACTGTATTAGCTTGACATGCTGGAATGTTGTTGTCAAGTGTTTTTTTTTTCATGAGCCATGTACTATATCCTAGTATTAACCACAACTGTCCAGGAACTGAAAACCAAGAATCACTGGGTCATTTCACCTTCTGCCTCATGGCCCGTTCTTGGAAAGCAGATGTGTAAAGTCTGACACACTGTCATAAGCCTGCATCGGTTTGTCACACCACGGTCGTGAAGCTGTGACACTTTGATAAGTCCTCAGTGTCAGCTTGTTGATACCAAGTATATGACACCATCCCATCCCCGTCTGTTATTTGTTGGCACATTCTCTGAAACCGTCAAAACACTTTCGAGGTCGTGCAAAACTGAGTGTGTGCTGCAACGACTGACAGGAGGATGCTGAAGCTTGGAATGGAGGTGCTCACTTTTTGGATTCATGTGACACCATTCAATCATGATGCTTATTTGCTGGTATTTCCTCCAAAACTGCTGAATTTAGACATGCAGAGGAAAACCTGGCAGAGAGTGGGGGGTTGTTTACTTGCTTGAGGTGATGCTGCAATGGAGATGAAGTGGTGCACTAACCTTTTAGCAAAATCCCTGCAGAGCATCATTCAACATAAACCATCAGGTTTATCTCAAATCAAAAGGGGAAAGAGCAAGCAAACCCTAAACGGTATACAGTTTCTTTTGAAAATGCAGTATGTTTAATATGCCAACATAATAGTGTACCTGCTAGTGACACTCTTCCTCCTCATACTCCTTCTAGGCCTACTTATTATTCGTTCCCCACTCAAACTCCATCAAGTTACTTTTCATATTGAGAGCCACACATTCAGGTCCAATTACACAGATTCTTTGGAACGTGTTATTTTTATTTTCACTACTTTTCATGCGTCTTTAGAGGTTTCCTTCCAACTGTTAATTATCACACACACGAATGGAGGATTGAAGTGAGTTCATGCTGAGAGATCGTGTTGTTAAGATAATACTTGTAAGATAGTACTTCATAGGCCTCTGTTGTAGTTTGTTGTTAAGTTGAAGATGAGTTCTTTTTCTCTTCACATCATTATTTCATGCAGTGCTCTCTGTTTTCTCTTCCTGATCTTGAGTTTTTTCCTCTGATCTCACTGATTTTTGATACTGTTTCTTGACAGTGGTAAACTGCAGTGAATGGTGTGCACTTTGACTAGTTAACCCTGCTGTATTTCCTCTCCTTTTGCAGATACAACACACTTCAAAAGTTTCCCTCTTTTCACTGTTGCCTCCTATTGCTGATGCTGAGACAAACTCCATTGTCTATGACAAGTGCCCCCATGACACATGCTGTAGCAGCCACTTGGTGATGAGAAACTCATTTGAAAGAGGCTGACGTATCGTGGTTAAAGAAATAGTCAGACGTTGTGGAAAATAGACTAATTGCTTCCTTGCAAAGAGTTAGATAGGAAGATGGATAGCACTCTCGTACATGTATGGTGCAAATGAACAGTGTGAACTTTACTCTCAAAGGGTTTGTTACTCAAGAGGTATTTGCAGACTATCAGCAGCTAAGTTACATTAGCCTAAGTGACAGAAGCCATTTGGAAGTCCTGTCCTTATAATGAAGCCTTCAGCTCCGAGACACAACAAGTAGCCTAAATCAGAAAACTGTGATGTTACTGAAAGTTGTTTCTCCTCATTTGGTCCCCCCAACCCCAAAATTCTGTTAAAACAGCAAACATTGTTCCACAAATGCTAATGTTAATGTTAATTATATATGTGGAATATTATTGGGACTGTGATTACTGAAAATCTCTCTGACACTACCCATATCTGAAAAATGTAATCAAAATGATTGTATGTATGACTAAGTAATGCATTTCTGCCTAACACCACGTAGGCTACGCAGCTAGGGTACTGCTAGCAGCTGGCTAGTTTAGATTAGATGAAACAGCCAACCCACAATCTGTAAAACCATTTTTGGTTTTTGTACCCAGCTAAGATATATAAGGTGTTAACTGAGCTTAAGATGTGCTGGTGGGGTTTTCTTCCCTTCTGACAGAGCCAGGTTAGCTTTTTCACCCTTTTTCCAGCCATGCTAAGCTGTGTTAACCGGCTGCTGGCTGTCCTTTCATATTTGTAATATATGTCTTGAGAAAGGTCATTGAGACTGAAATGTTATTAATTCGGAAAATGTATTTATAAATCAATCCAGAGCTGATAAGTGTGCGTGGGAATTGACTTTTTCTTTATTTAATTGTCCCTTGGTATTTATCATTGTCCAAAATGTCAAGGTATTCCTTAAACTCTGTCGCTAAACATGCTTGAAACCACTTCAAGAGCAGTTTCCAGTCTTTAGCCTGAAGTGGGCCACCTTACATCTGACAGCAGAAGAGACACATCACAGCTTTAAGGTGGCTTTCTGATGTTGGGAGTGTCAAACATGATGACCAGCAGTAAGACTAGGATGATCAGCTTTGAACTTAACTGTGGCACCATTTGATACTCCTGACTGCAGGACCAGAGAAACTTTCTTTTATTACCTGAGATTATCTTAGATGAGCTGCTTCATGGTCTAAGAGTCTATTTAACCCCAGACTAGTCTTTATCACAGTCACTCAGTCAGATCCATGATTAAGCTTTACAATGCTAAGACTCTGTGACCTATAATTACTTAATCTCTATGGAGATTACATCACCTTAGATGTTGTTTGTATGTTGCATGCAAACAAGCATTTCCTCTATATTAGAAAAGCATAATGTCTTAAGCTCAATTAACTCTTGTCATCGTCTTAAAATGCAGCTGACTGAAACCCTGTGTTACTGAGAAGTTGCTACTTTGTGCTCTTTGGTTTTAAAATTCATGGCCTTCAAATGCCTTTGCTACACAAATGATTCAATTACTCCTCCTTATAAATGTGCCAGTGGAGATAGCGTTTGGCTGCCAGAGAGGGAGGAGAGAATGAAATTAACCTCAGCTAACTCCCTATGCCCCCGACACTTGTATTATGATTTTCTATTAAAACGCTATCTTTCTTATAATGAATTCATTTCCTCTACATGGGAAGAGTCCTAGCATTTGCACAAACTAATTTTTGTTTGTGTTCCTGCTGACAGTGCAGCACTGAATTCTGTAAAGACATGTTCAAATATTCTCACTAGAATAGAGGTTTGTACACCAGTCATGTTAGCCAATGAAATGACAATTACTAATAAACTGAAAGCCTTTTTGTTGTGAAGAAGATGAAGGACAAACAAACACATCTGTGTAATGGGTTACTGCTGAGGGACACAGAATGTTGATTAAATCAACATGTCATATACAGTACATGTATTTACAACATTTGCTCATTCTGTTAATAGATAAACACAATCTGGTCACATATTGTTTCTTTCAAAACACTTCTGTTCCCAGTTAATAAGATATTAACCTTTTCTAGGAGACAGGGTTGTCCATCTACACTAAGCTGACTGCAGAAGACATGTTTCAATTTTAATTCCGTTTCAATTGGGAGTACTTGAAAAACACTGTTAAATGGTTGAAACAACTGGCCTCTGCTAAGTGGCCGTAGTACAAATGCAAACTTGACTTTATATTGAGCCCAATAATAAACAACCCAACACATTTTGTATCGATTGACATGAGAGGCCAATCATCCACCATAGCCAGTCAGTATTCTCTGCAGTGAAATAGTTTTGAACAGTTCCATAATGACAGGGTACCTGAGTCTATTGGGGCTTTTCCATTGACACTCTTAGCGGCACCGAGTCAAACTGTGTCGCATTGATTTACATTTCCGTGTCCAGTTCTACCACTGAATTGAGCTGAGCTGCATCTCTAGAGTGGGGCTAAAGCATGCCCGCCCCACCTCCAAGCAGACTGTGGCGGTGTCTTGTGACTGCGTCCAGCCTCTGATGACTGCTCTTCTCCCCCGAAACAAGCTACAATACCATGAGTAGACCACATAGAATAATGAACTGTGCTTAACTCTCAGTACTTGTAGAATGTAGAATCTAACTCATTCTCTGATTTTTGATCTTGAGTTTGTTTCCTGTGTCCCTGTTTGTATTTCCAGATATCTGCTGTATGTCAATATTTCATTATGTTTGCTTTAAAAGTGCAATATCTAAGAATTGGTCACCTGTCAAATTTCATACTCAAAACAAAACGGGGGCAACATATAACCAGGGTAACCACCCACTGCTGCTTACTGTAGCTGCCTTTACCTAGTTAGCTCAGTTAGTCGGCATGCTGGAGGTTTGGACTGGGAGCCCTGGGCCCAGGGAACAGGAGTTTTGGACCAAAACTAGCTGGTTGATTTTGACATTAGCTGATATCCAATGCAATACAATACACAGACATCATAAATTCAAAACTGCTATTTATTCACCATCTGTTCATTGTTTCTTGTTAATTTCTGACAGTATAACTTTTTTACATATTGCCCCTTTAAGTTGTTCCAGATGTGTGTTCAGTTACTTCTGGTGAAAAAACATTTCCTGATTTTGATACTTCATAGTAAAAGCTTAAAATAACTTTATTACTGGGCTGACGTGCAGAGTCAAACAGAGTCAAGCTGAGCTAGCACATGTATACGGAAAAGCCTCATATCTGATATATAAAAAAAAATTGGGATCAGCTTTTCATGACAATAATGTGCTACTGACTTTTTTTTAACCCTAAGCCAGACGGCAGTTGAGGGAAGATCCTCTCCTGTTTCTCTTTTGGTTTTCCCAGTTTGGCCTGAAAGAATTTTACTTGCCAGTAAAGAGCCTCAACCTTAACCCCCTCAAACCTCGGGATGAACGGCGGCGAACCAGGTCTTACCATCTCACATCAGTGCTTGACTTCACTTGTGGCTCAATGGGAGCAAATCCCTGCAGCCGGATTGCTAAATCTTGTGTAAAGCCTTTCTAGAGAAGCAGAGGCTATTACAGTATGGCATAAGAATGTGCATGGCCTTACAATGACATGTTCAGCAGTCACAAATGGGTGTAATGTTCAAATATCCTCATGTATGTTATACATCACTTAAGTACGTCTGACATGACATGGATACTGTAATTTAACTCATTATTATATTATTAGAATTGATCTTAGAACTCACACAAGACTGACTTCAGAGTGTGTGGCCTGAGGGAGAGGAGGTGGCTATTGCTGGGCAGGTTAATGGTGCTTGGCAAAATAATTACCCTTTCTGCACTGCAAGACAGGAAAAAGAAAAAACAGTAAAACGCTACTTTAACCATTAGGAATTGCATGAGAAAGCCTGTGTGACATCACAATGGGTACGGGGCCACACAAACTCTACAAATGAATGGCTGATTAACACTGGCTGGAGTTTCTTAGGGATTCTTAAGAAGCTGAATTTTTATTCCTTTTGTGATAATTTCTATTCAGATCTGACGCTGCTCCTTTGCCCTCGAGGCATCAAGGCCTGTTTCCATGCAGCTGCTCCGATGAGAAGAAGAACTCAATAAACAAGATCAGATTGCACAGACGGGGGATGAGCTGTTGCTATGGCAACTCCCCCTACCGAATGCCGCCCATGCAGGAGAGTCTGATCTGGCAAGACTTTGGTAGTGACAGACATTCAACACAGTCGTCACTGTGGGTAATCCAGAGTGGTAGTCATGACCTGATGGCATCTGTACTGTGCATGTCATTCCAGAGAGCTGTCACAGAAGGATCTAACGGGGGAAAAGTAGAAGGAAGTACCAGCATGTTGATGCAGAGGCACATTTCATGTATGACAGGTACGTTTGAATTCATAGCAACACATCAGGAATATGTAGATGCTCTCTTTCCAAGTCTCTGTCAGACGGTTGTATCGCATTTCTTCAGTTCTCTGTGTTCTCTGCAATTGCGACAGATGCTTCCCTTGGATTTGGGCTGGCACATGCAACCATTTTTAAGCCCTGACACTTTCTGTTGTAATAATGAGCCCGGGCACCCCCAACTTCATTATTGTCCCCTCTGATTTGGTCTTACAGTAAAAGCCCCCCAGCGCTGGCTGCTAATATACAACTGAATGAAAGTATGTTTTCTGCAATGGGGGACGTGGATGCCCATAGAGACAATGGGTTGTGTCGCCTATAAAGACAAATGCAAGGCTTGATTTATTTATGGATACTTCAGTCATTATGCATGAAAAAAAAAAAAAAAAACGCCTTTAAAAGAAGCCAAGAGGACATTACACAAAGCGATAGAAGTTAGGTACCTGCTGCATTATGGGTAATGTTAGATAATCAAAGCCATATTTATGTCCAAACAGAGAATGGGGAATGTATTCAAGGTTCAATATGTCCTAGTGGAGGTGATGAAAAACATGCGTCACGCTCCCTGTCGACATCCGTCACTTGAATTCCGCCGAAAGCAGACATGTGCAACTGCACTGCATTAAGAGTGGGAGCGGGCAAGCTTGTGCCTGCTTGCTATAGTTTAGATTGAATGGCTGTGAGACTGAATCCATTTATACACTGACAACCAACTGTGTAGCAGGGATGGATCATCAGTCAACCCTCCTCCCTCCTACAGGGCAACATCGCTCTCCTTCCCTTCCTCCTCGGCTTGCTCTCTTTAAGGGGAAGGGATGTGCTTGGGATGCGCAAGTTGGGAAGAAAAGAACTGGGAGCCAAAATAAATGCTGATCCCACTGCCAAATCATGTGCTGGATGGTGGATGGAGGATGGAGGAGACAGAAGCACACACACATAAGGTGGAACAGAAGAGCTGAGTGTATCACAATAAATACCCAGGGGAAAGTTACCTGAGCAAACTGCAAAAGCTGGAGCACTGGAAATGTGAGAAAGCAGGTGGGAAAGCAAGCTGCGGACACTGAGACCGTTCTTGATAAAATTCCTTTCAAATGTTATTACTTCAATCGAATGTTTGCTAAGCGATGCCCCTCTTAGTTACTCGACCTGTCAAGGTGTCTGCTCTCACACATGGTGTACATTACAGTGATAACTGGGGCAGAGTTACCACTCCACTTTCTTTAATTAAATGATTGAAAGGATTTGTCCTTGAATGCCAACCAAAGCAGGCTTCTCCTTTCCAGCCAACGACTGTCCCCAGCAGAATTTAGCTAATTAAGCTAGCATTGCTTTGTTAATCTGTTGGAGCCATTTATGTTTACTGTTGAAATGTTATATTATTTTGTGTAAGACATATCTTGCAATATTATTTTGGACAATTGGTGTCATTAGATGCACATATGTAAGGGGCATAATCGACAGGAGTTTAGCAGCACAGCGAGAGGGAGACATATAGTTCTCACCAGACAAAAAACGAGACACTAAAACATGCAAACCATAAAAAGTTGTACACTCATCTCTCTATACATTTACTTCAATAACTAAGACAATTATGTGAAACTAAAATAAAAAAGATCAGCTTCTGCTTCAAACGTCCGTACTTGGGTAAGACAAGTCAGTATTATGCTTTACTGTTTGCATTGTTCAGCTCTAATGCCACAACAGTAGAAGTTTTTAAGATGAAGACTAACAATTTTGTATGGCCAATAGATTTGGGCGGATCGATCGCAAAATGTTGATACTACTGATAGTCTGTACTTCTTTTCAAGATCAATCCCAGCATCAGTTTCACTTTCTCTCTTCTGCGTTGTACCCACACATTTGTATTTCATCAATGAATAGAGCTGTCTGAAAAGCTGTTCCATTGCCATGAACACATGTAAGCCCTCTCTTTGCTCCTCCGCTGCTGTGCTGTTGTCGTGGCATGTGCGCACACAGCTTGCTCCAGCGTGCATCCCGTCCTCTAGCTTAATCCGACATGCAGTGGCGGCTGAGGGAAAGAGGAGCATTGTTTGGAGCTATTTCACAGCTGTAAATGAAAACGTTGCGCACTGTGATGTATATATAAGGCTGATCACTACTGTGGCAGCACCGCAAACCTGTTTAAACACAAGCTTAAAAATGCATTTAATCTTAAAGGATAAGGTACATCACCACAAAGCTAAAAACAGGCCGCTTCTCTGACTTTTTTTTTTTTTTTACAAATGTGTTGTTCTCACAGGACAGCCACACTACCAACACACAGAATATGATGATCTTATAAAATAGGATTCATTGCTGTAGATTAGCTTACCCAAACAATACACACATCTGTTATGAGCTCACAAAAAATTAGCTCAACCTTGAATTTATATTAAAATTAATACTGTACTAATGTGTATGTCACATTGTACTACTGTTACTACAGTAAAATGCAACAAGCACATTAATTCAGTAGTAATATTAATCCAAAAGCATCAGATATAGGCTAATAGATATAATACATCAGTCAGACTGAATGGTATTTCCCTAAAATGATTGATTTGCTCCTCTGAGTTATGGTAAAGTTAGCCATGCTGACTTGACTCTGGTTCCCGACTGCAAAGCAATATTTTAGTGGAAACATGTTATTGTTCAAACAGTTTCAGCAATAAATAGAACAACATTCATTTCATTGGTTTAGAGTTTATATCCAGGAAAAATACAGTGAAATTAAAATTTCAGTTAAACTGACTAAATATAGGATACTATATTCAGATATCTTAATAATATATTCAGTCTATTTAAACATTTTATTTACATTAATTATTTTAATGAAATGAAAAATAATGTACCTCAAATAGCAAATATGTAAATAAAATAAGGCTTTTGTGTAGCTGAGTAAGGTTTAGGAATGCTATATTAAGGCTACATATGGTCTATCATTGGCTATAAAGCCAGTTAATTGGGTATTTCAACAAAGTGATTCCCTCAATATTTTTATTTGCATTTAAAAACTGTCCGGTGTTCTATTATTAAAATGGTTGGTATTGATATTGATATCGGCAATATTGGCTTTGTATTGCTTGGTATCAGATCTAGACCAAATTTTGTGGTGTCGCTCACTCCTAATAGCTGATGTAACACTATCTGGGTAACACTAGAGTTATAGAAGTGTCAGTATTTGATGAGTTGACTCATTATCACCGTTCTTACAAGTTGGACCTATAAACTCGGACCCCACAAAATAATGTAGTTCAAAAGGCATGGCCAGGCCGGGCAAACTAACATCAGATTCTTTATTTAGAGCACACTGTCACATGAGACAGAATCAAAGAAACAGAAGTTCAGATATCAAGATATGCAATCAGTAATTAAATTAGTTTAGTTTATATATTATATGTACAGTATAACCTTCATTCAGAACACATTACACTGCATCGTCACATTATAGTGACTAATCAAACAATTACCTTGTTTAAACTTGACTGTGCCTTTTCATATAACTGGCACAAAAAAAAGAAGCTGGATTACTAAAAAAAGCCACGGTTTGGAGAGCTAGAGACTCCAGTGGCTTTGTTTGAGTGTGTTTGGCCCGCTAAATGCAGTTCATATGCCATTTTAAGAGCATTAAAAGAAGAGAAAGTGCATATCCTCCTTTGGATAGGGATTTATGCTTATATATGGATGTGTAAGCTAGTAGAATTATATTGTTAAAGCTGCTGTAAGTGATATAGCTATGTCATTGTTATTGTTAGAACTGTAGTGTTTGGTCAGTAACCCATGTGTCCTCATGCAGTAAAAATGAAAAGATATTTTCTGGTGTCCCTGCCCACTTTATCCAGTCAGGAAAGAGAAGCCCATGAGTCCTGTCTGCTTGGTGAACACTGAGAGCAGGATCCTCCTATTCTGGGTACTGACACTGGCAATGGCGGAACAGGGAAACCCACCAATTCCAGCACTCCGGGTGAGGCCTATACTACGAAACAGGCCAAGCACAAAGAAAAATGCTTGAAGCAAAGAAAAAGTGAAAAGAGAGTACTTAAAATATACAAAGGATTTGTGTAAGTGTGGTGATGCAGAGAGGAGGGAGGGGATGTTGAGGGAACAACGTACAGGAAGTTAGCAAAAATTACGACAATGCTTACGACAGCTTTAGCTAGTAATTACATGACATTGCATCTCAGTCTACGTTGCAGACCAATGCAAATGTAATGTAATGAGCAGAGTCACAAGTTACTTTCAACAGAGACTAAATAAGTAGAGTAATGCATTACTTTAACAAAATTAAATTAATAAATAATAAAAAACAATAGATGTATAATACATGACTTTTTTCAGCAACGACTCCGACTCTTGTCCTGACCTACTATGGGTCAAGCTACAAAAGGGCTGTACTCTGCACTTACCATAATACAACTCAATAGCATCTTTCATCTGACCCATCATACCAAATAATGACATACATCTTTTACACTCCTCACCGCTAAATTATAATGCTTTCTTACAAATCCGCTATATCAAACTCAACCTAACAACAAACTAATGATGACTCTGTTGGCGACACAATGACTCTGTAACTTCTGTTGAGGCAGCATATATAAATTGCCACACTAAACCTACAGACTGTCTTTGGTTAATGTTTTTTAGCAGATACATTAATTATGAAGTAAGCCAAATTTCTTTACATATAGGAGAATATTCATTTGCCTCATCAATATTCAACCCATGGCGAGCATTAACACCCTGAATCAATGTAGTGACTGTGTAGAAACTGATACAACACAGAGAAAATCAAGATTTATGATAATGCAGTCAAGGGTGAAAGGAAAAAAGTAAACAGGTCTGTTACTTCAGAAGTTTTTGATTAACTGCTTTGCCTTTCTTATCAGGCTGTCTGAGGCAGATGTAACATACTGTACAACTTACCGTTTAGAAATCATGTTAATTAAAGATCTGTATTTCCTTTGTTACATTGTTTTAGTATTCAGCTGAACATTAGAGGTTTATGTTAATATTCATTGTGGAATTTCTGTCCAAAGAGAGGGCAGTTAATGTACTTTATGCTCTATAATTCAAGCTTGAAAATATCACTGCTCAGCATACACATTTATATTTATATCGACATCAAACATTAATCACATTCAAGGTGGAAAAACTATTTTGAAACCCTTATGCGTCAAACTGTACTAAATCTCAGCCTACTTTTTCCTGCTGTCATTTGCAATAAAAATAATCACTTCTTGGCATTTGGAAATGTGAATCTTAACTCCACGCTTGGATTTGCTGTGGGAGAAATGCGCGGCGAATGTTTTTCTATCCTCTTTTGGCTCGGGCAGCCTGACATTGAGCGTCTGAGTGACTAAACTGAAGCAGCCACCGCAGCATGCACACCCTCTACAGAAGCAGAGTTGTACACTTAATTTATATGTGATTTCCTGTTTGTATTGATAGGGTTATTGTATTTTACAAAGAATTCAAATGAACATGTCCTGTCCATGCAGAAATTATATATAAAAAAAGAGGTGGGTGAACCACAATATTAAAGGTTGTTCCATGACTTTTCTTGTCAACAGTACAATTCAATTTTTATTTTTTCTGAAAGCTGCATTTATCAACGTTATGTTATTCGAATAATCATTCTTCTTTTTGGTCTTTTTTTTGGATGACTGACAAATTCTTGAGGAAAATATCTTGCAGCATAGCAGCTAACTACTCCTTTATATTCACGAGCTAGTCATTGATTTTTTTCTGTCTGCTGTTCGGTGCTGGGTATGTAGTGTACAGTAGGTTCATCAGAGATTTTTCACTCAAAACAACTGCCTGCTGTGTCTGGAATTGAGGTCAATGAGGGTGTGATTTGGACGCTGGAAACCAGGACAAACCTTTGTGAAGGGCCATTCATACCAAGAACCATAACAGTAGCAGTACTTACAATTCTAAAATATCAAACAGACACGATCTTGTGATGTGATAACACCAACCACAACAACCGTCAACATGATGACATTTGACTGATACATGAGTACTCAATCTTCAAACTCAGCTTTCCAGTGTTTTGGCGCTGGTGGGGCCTCTGAATTTTTTTCTTTTTTTTTTTTTTTACTGATGTCCTCTGACAATTGCCAGATGTTGA
This sequence comes from Diplodus puntazzo, assembly GCA_963678695.2. NCBI lineage: Eukaryota > Metazoa > Chordata > Actinopteri > Spariformes > Sparidae > Diplodus > Diplodus puntazzo. The sequence continues at coordinate 25,360,458 of OZ023175.1, read as the reverse complement.
CTCATTTAAGTACTGAGTTCTCCTAACTCCTCTTGAATTTGCAGAATTTCCTGAACCCACATCCTTCTTGTTTTCTTTTTCTTTATCTGCACACATCATGTTGGCGCCACTGTTTATAAAACAAAATCATGCACAGTAGTGTGCAAATTCACACTTCACAAGCGCTAACTCAGCTCACACAGATTGAAATGAACTTGATTTTGGAATGTTGACCTAAGTTTACAGTCCCAAAAATGAAGAAATTCACATTCATTTCTTCCATATTCTTCTATGTAACTTTTAACAGTAACAAAGTAATACGTAATAATAATACGTAGTAATAAGGCATTACTAATAACATTTAATCTGGTTTCTGGTTTATTACATTTACAGTGTCAACTCCCGGACCTTGTCGTTTGAGGTCCACAATGTCATATACTGTATCAAAATAGTCTCATATAAATATAAGTATCTTTGAAAAGCTGCCTGTGTGTGACTTTTTCTTTAAGCCCAGAAAAAAATCATTGCGCTAATGAGGGTGCCAGAGCGAACACATTCCTTTGAACAGCCTGGAGTTCCTTAAAGTGCAGTGTCTTTTTGGAGACTAGGAAATAAATCCAAATGAATAAATCCAAAACTGAATGTCTTCTGTGGTTATTTGTCCAGTGTCTGCATTGAAAAAAGTTATTGTTGTTATTAGCAAGATTGGGTTACCTTGGGTTGATTCTGTCAATGAATCAGAGGCAGTGTGGGACAGTGGGAACTATAATAATGGTGCCCCGTCTGAAACACTACTCTCTTTAATTTACAGCCGGGCCCCTTAAATCAGTTCATGAGCAATAATAATTCACATAATATAAAGTTATTTGATACATTGTTCATACATTGTTTAGTATATAGTAGTTGCAATAAAAAGTTGTACCCACAACTATTAAATAAGTACTGGTTAGTGCCAGTAAACTCTCCAGTGTGTTTGGATTGAATCTTGGATACAAATGTGTGCATATGTTATAAAATCTTCAGTGGCACACATCTACATATTTATACCTCCCAAATGTATCTTTCATTCTGTTTCACAGTCCAGCTCAGTTCAGTTTTTGTCAGTTCACTCAAAAAGCGAGGACCCCTGAAGAATGTGCCATACAGCACAGACAGTATCTTTAGCTTTACTTATCTTAGAGGTAAACAGTATAATTTGCTTCCAAATGGCATCAAGTGGATTTCTGGCATCCATACTGCAATGAAGGAGTGCTTCAGATGGAGAGAGGACCGTCCTCAAGCCATCATTATAGGCATAGTTCTGTTTTACAAATGTAGGAAAAGATGCAGAATGGGGGCTACAGGATTAAAATGCATTCAGCAGGATTGTTTCTCCTCCCTAAAGCTGTGTCGCTGCATCATTTAGCAGCTAGCAAGCTGCACTGAGATTTACGTTTCTAAACTGCTAAGAGAAGTGCGTGCTCTGCAGCTAAAGCCACTCACCTGGCCTGAACCCCCCAAAAGCCCTTTTTTGGGACTGTGACATGCATTTAAAGCATCAGGCCAAGTGCTACAGCGTTTTCACTTAGTCCACACTGTTCTCAAGAGTCTCTCCCAGGAGCTCCTGTTTCCTTCCTGTTCCTCTTTGCTGCGACTTCAGTGAGGGAGCTGTGATACACAGAGGTGCAGCAGCAGCCAAACTCGTCATGAAAGCCAGTCTGAGAATGTGCCTTACAGGAAGAGGAGCAGTAGCTTCAGCTATCTTTCTTTCTTTCTTTTTTTTTTTTTTTACTGGCATCTACCAATAAAAAAGGCACAACACACACACCGGCTCTAAATCTGTCTTTGGTATTTCAAGCAATCATTTGAACCAAAGACAACAACCCGAAGCCTCTACCTCCCTGCTTTCATTCGCAGAATTTTACAGGGAATTTCTATTCTTGGGTAAAGTTTTTGCCTCTTTTTCCCATCTTGGAGGCAGAGTTAACTTTGCATGAGTTAACTTTTCAGCCTGCCAATATAGAAAAAACTTATTTGAAGAATCTGGAATTACAAGTGCTTTGGAGAAAACACACTGGCCCTCATTTATCAAACGAACGTACGGCAGAAAAACATGCGTACGACCATTTCCACGCAAACTTCGGCATTTATCAATTTGGACGTGAGCGGAAGCTACGATCAGATCTCACGTCAGGTCTGAGCTCGTGTACGCAAATCTGAGTCTGGATTTGCGGTGCAGCACAGCAAAATCTGGGTGTCTGAAAATTATTATTAAACAAACCTCAGCTATCATTAAGCATAAGCAGTCACATATTTAGAACTGATCAAACGGATTCTTAAAACCAATTAAACAAAATTAAAACATTTTAATAAAAAAAAGCCCACGTTTTTACTGATACCACTTTTTTGTAAAATACGATATGTAAATAGCCTAACATGACAACTAATTAACGGAATACCCAATAACCCAGCTGGCAAACCTGCTACAGAGCAAGAACGCAGATTCATCAGTGCGCACACACGCACACGGGTCACAGTGGAGCTGCTTCAGGTTGCTGAAGGGCAGGTGGCTCCGTCTCGGACCAGCAGGGGGAGCTCTGCTGTATACCCCAGAGAAAGTGTGCCATATTATTTTGGCCTGTTTAGTTCTGCACAACATTGCATTAGTGAATGGAGCCTTTGATGTGCCGACGCTGCCGGAATGCCGATCTCCATCTCGGAAAAGTTTCTCTTCTTGCCAGTGTTTCTTCTCTCCATGTTTGACCTCAGTGGGCGAGGCCTCCGAACCAGGAATATTTAAGGGCGTAACATGTTAATGACGATCAAATTCCGCCGCCGCATTTATCAAGACCCGATCATTCGTACGCTGGAATTGGTCAGATAGGAACGTTTCATAAATCACACGTGTGTCCTGTCGTAAGACCAATTCTGCGCACAGATCTGCACCCGTTTTCACGCAAGATTGGGCCAGTGTGAGGCAAATTAACTGTATGTTTGCAGTTTTTAATCTCTAAGGGAAGACACTACACGCATGTTTCCTTTCCTGCACTGGTCCAATTTGAGATTTTGACATTTAATTTGCATTCTTTCAGACCAGCCAAATGAAAACGTCCAGAATACATATTTATAGTTCCCATGAAATGGTTATTAGTATATAATTAGTTAAATGCTATTTGATTTAGCATAGTTTATGTGTTTCCTGTAAAAACAGGCAGCAGGAAAACCAAATGTGTGTTATGTTTTCTGTCAAAAGATTTATGGATTTTCATTCCGTGATTACTGTGAGGGTCAGTACATGTGACTCACATCATTTTCGTACTCTTCAAACCATTCAGTGCCCCCATGCCCTGTGGATGGGGGCTTTGTCATCCTGGAAGCAACCACTCCAATCTCAACAGAAATGTTTCATCGCAGAGAATAAGTTTGTTTTGACTTGCAGTGACCTTTCCCTCTAAGACAAGTAGACCTAAACTATGCTGGTACGCCCCCACAAAAGAGCAGAGCGATCAAACACACTCACTGTGAAGGGTCAAGTTCAGGCCACTACCTCTCCTGGGGTACACCACACGTGGTCACCCGCTTAAAATATCACGAAAAATGACTTATACTGTAAAATTTTTAGTCACAATTGCAAGTTGTATTGAGTGCTAATTTAGTGTACCTTATGTGCAATAAGCTATGCGCCATTCTTAATATTACAGAGTCTTTCATATCTTGCTTTTGAATCTACTTGCAGCATTTCCCACACATACACAAAAAAACTTAAAAGTGTGCCGAACAACAGCGACAAGTGTGTTATGTTTTTTGGTAGCGATTTGCCAAATCGTTTCACGAAAATCACAAAATATGCTAATTTTACCACAAGAAATAATGGGGAAAAAATGAGAAATGAGCGCAAGCCCAAGTCTCCTAAAGGCCTTGTTACCATGCCATACATTAACACAGACAAATGATTTAAAGTTTAAATGGGTCGCCACACACACGCACAGAGTATATTTTGTATTACTTATTAGGAGCAGCATGGTGGAACAGTGGTTAGCACTGTTGCCTCACAGCTAGCGTACACAGGTGGGCCTTTTTGCATTATGATTTAATGTGGTAAACTATCTTTGCTTTTGAATGCTTTTCCTACCTCTTTATGCACAAATAAGCGATGTGTGTGAGCAATGGTATTATTTTGTTTATTTGTTTTTTGGCTGCTTTTGGGCAGTGGGACAGGCTAACATTGACTTACATGCCTTTTAAAACTGATATAATTAACATGTTAGCACAATTAGATAACATGCTGTACAGACTGCAGATACAGAGCAACACTATCATTCATTTGAAGTTGTGGTACTGGCTGCCCGACGACATTCCCTCTCAGTTTATCTCCGTTTGGAATGGTATATTTAGAATCATGTTTTCATTTCTGTAAAATCACCTGAAACTAATAACAGCTATGTTTCCATTACCTTAGACTGAGCCTTTTATATCTACGGTTGAAGCAGGTCCTCTTCCATGTCTCCGTGTTGTCCTGCCACGCTGCTGCTGTGGCCCAGACGAGACAAAGCAAACAAAGCTCTAGAGACAGCCTTTTGTGTTTTTATTGGCCACTGCAGGGGAGGGTGAGAAAAGGGGTGTTCAGTTGGTTGCAATCTGCAACCTCACCATTGGGTGCCACTAAATCCCACACGATGGATTTATAGGAAAAAAAGAAAAAGAGCATTTCATTATCAAGACATATCAAATATACAGAATATAGGGTGGAAAATACCACATTCTATAAAGCCTGATTTATGCTTCTGCGTCGCGGCGACGGCGCAATGACGGCGTAGGGTCGACGACGTAGCTACGCCGTCGCCGCGACGCAGAAGCATAAACCAGGCTTAAGTATTGAGTGTTAGAAGTCCACATTTATTATTTTATTAAATCGTCACTGCTAAAACAGCTGTCTGCACATCTAGAGGTACAGAGGGTGCTAGTCACAAATGGCGTACTGTGGAAATTAATGTAGTCAGCCAGTGTCCTCTTCAACACAACAATGTATGCTTGTGTGTGTTGGTGTGTACTGTATCCATCAACATTTGTCAGTGTGCGTTCTGCCGAGCTTGAAAAACCAGGCAGCAGCACTGACCACGCTAAGGTCACAGCCCTGAAAGAGACAGCCCCTCGCTCTCTTCAGGGACCGCTGTCACAGCTGGTGCGGCTCCATCACCGTTCACACACCGATGATTATCCACTCGGGGGTCATTGTGCTCCACATCTCTCCCCTGGCCCGGCGGTCCGTCACGGTTGCAGCTGGTCACACATGGGTGATTCAGGGCTCTGCTGTGTTGATAAGCATGCTGTGTTGGAGGTGCTGATGAGGTGAAGGGTACTTGTGAGTTTCAAGCTTTAAATAGAAAATAAGTTTGCCATGTGTGATTGTGCCACATAAGCTGAAAATGCATATTTGCACATGTTTTAACCTCTATTTTGGATCATTTTAGGGTGATTATGTGAAGTATTTATCACCTCTCAATAATATATCTGATGGCGGTCAAAACCCTGTTGACCAATACCAGTGATTAGTGTGAAATGAGTGTTTTCATACTTCTATACTCATGACAATAAGTAATGTAGCCATTAAAGACGCAACATGACAGATTAATAAATCCAAAAAAACGCTCTTGAACATACACCCAGAGACCATGCTTCCTCCTCTGGCTCATTAACTTCAAGGAAGAGATTTTCAGGTTTCCAGCTGGGTGTGGTGACCACCTGTTCCTTCCAGTTTGATTGCTGAATTGATTCCATTACCAGTATAATTGGATGGTTTCTATGACTCTCTGAAGGAATTCAAACCACGTGAAGGGCCAATGTTGATGGTTGATAGCCCATTTTTCTGCAGGCTGGGGGAGGATTATTGTTTCCACATAATGTTGGTTCATTTAGGTGTGTTGGCAGTACTGTCCATGTAATAAGAAATAGGTCAAATGAGGATAAAAGATAATAAGGATCTACATAAACCATTCCTAAAACATATCAGACAATAGCTAGTTAAAATGTTATGTAAGGTGTAATAAATATAAGGCATTCTACAAAGTGACTGTTACGGGTCCTGCTTCAAATATTCTAGTTTCTTGCTTGATTAGTTCAGAAATGAACATCATGAAAAAATGCTTTTATTGTTGTTGTTGTTCTTTTTTAGCTGGCTTTAGCTCCATATTGTTTTGGGTCCAACAGACCCCACCGCTGTTCATGTAAAGATAAAGTCATCTTTCCTCATATATTTATGTCTTTCCTGTAGAAATGTGTTTAGTTCTCATAAGCTTGTGCATTTGATGATGACAAAATATGGAAATGGCCATAAAGCATTGTTAGTACACCAAATAAGTACATATTCTATGCTTTACATGTTGTATACATGTACCCTTGAATGTAACATGTTTGTATTTGGAATTTAGGACAATAGTGCTGAATAAGAAGTTCTGTCAGCAGCAATCACACATACAGAGGAAATAAAAATCCACTGTATTCACCAGGTTTTACAGCTTGTGTTTTGCACTCAGTCCAAAATCATGTTTAATCATGGCCATTCTCGGAAAATTATGGTTAATGTTAAGGTGACAAAATATTACGTGTTTTTTATTTTGTTTATGTTTTTTTCTATTATATGAGCGCCCAGGGTATCACACACACAGTGTCTAACAGCTTGATTGTTGATCAGGTAGCCTCCTGGATCTATTAAAAATGATTAGAAATACCATAAAACACATTTTTGATCTGACACCAACTAATACCAGTGCCACATTTACCAATCTCAACACTGATAGAGTAACATTTTAATTATTAAAAGCAGCTACTATTCTCATGTAGTATAATGCATCGCTACATAATGATATAGTTATATTAACACATATGTTTATCATGAACAAGGTGTGCCTGCACACAACACAACAGTAGAAACAATATATAGCACATGGTGTTCATAGTGATGTCTTGATGTGAAATGGATGCATTTCTGGTGGTATCAATCCGATACCTCTACTGAAACAAGGCGCTTGAGTTATTGATCCTTACATGCTCTCTATCAATACTTTATCTGTCACTCAGATTTTAGGTTCACTGCATTACTATGAGTCAAGCATACAGGGGGACCATGTTTTCAAATTTCCAAACAGGGACCCTTAAATGCATGCACCCTAGCGTTTCCATTAAGATGGGGGAAAACAATTTCAACGCTTATCACACCCATTGAGCGCACACGACAACACCGTGGACAACATGAACTCAGCATTTTCTTGCCTACTTTACAAAAGAAGGAGTAAGTCTCCTGCAGAACTCTTGAAAAAAGGTGTTTACCCTTTAGCATGACAGTTAACATTTATGTCAGTGCTGAAAACAATTAAAATATGAGAATTTGTCATTTAATTGTGGTGCAGACAATTTGATAGTTAATGATGGAAAATGTGACATTTGGTCATGGTGTTTTCTGAAACCCTTACTTTGCACTGCAGTTTCCCAGCTGATAGATTTACTGTATATTTTGCTGATATGAAGTCTTTTTTTTTTGCTGTTCCATAACACATTGTTAAAATATTTTGTATTTTCTGATTCTGGTTGGAAAATAATGTAGTAGTTGCAGTGTCATTGTTACAGTGTAAAATATATGCTGTTGTCACACATTTCATCTCTCATCTATCTATCATTTTTAAGTTTGTTTAGTTAATTATTTCTCAAAAGAACTGATCTTATTTTTTCTGTTGCTACAAACATAATAGAGTCTGTGACTGATCCCAATAAACAAGCATGAACAATGCCTGAGAAAGTCAAGTAATTTTCAAGAGTGACTAGCGGGCAGGGACGTGCACATGATTATAGAGGGGCAGGGGCTCAAAGTCAGAAAAGGGCAGTATGTTTCGGGCCTTAATTACACAACATGTAGATTGATTAATGTAAAATTAATAAACAAAGTACTTATAGAAAGCTAACTACTTAGCTGTGTATCCTGTGTAGCTGTGAATGATATGCAACAGCCATTTCATTTTTGTCCACAAATTATTGTCAACATGAGTTTATTTACATCATCATCAAAATACTGAGGTTTGGAAAACATGCAATTTAGCTGCAGTTCTTAAAAAGCAATCAAACACTGGTTTATTATTAGGCTATTTATTGGAGGGCAAGTGCAAACTAGAAATACAGGCTACACATCTAAAAATGTGACAAAACCAAGAAATGACTACTGTGACTGTTAGTAGGAACAACAATGTTTACAACAGCAAGGTCACAGTAAACTCAATATCTGGAAGAAGTTTAAGATTTGTGGCAAGATAAACAGCCGACACAGACAGCTGTCATTAGGGTCCGGGCAGCTAAGCTGCCAGGACACTATTGTATTCCTAGGAATTCTTTCTTTCTTTCTTTCTTTCTTCTTTCTTCCGAGGAAGTCATACTTCCCATGGGCGAAAACTCACCAAACTTTACAGAAATGTCCGGCCCCATGCCAGATTTACTTAATTCCAAGGACATGTCAATATTCCTCCTGAGGGGGCACAATAAGCGTTTGAATTTAAAAACTTTAAAAATACCTACAAAATCAACAGTACATGCTACAGTTTAGAAACTTTCACCAAACTGTAGCCCCAATACTGCTGAAACTTCAGTCCACTCAAACTCATTACAAATTATGAAGTCCATCACTCCTTTTTTTTCAAAACCTGTAAAACTTATAAAACCTATCTCCTCCCACAATTTTTGCTCAATTATCACCAAACTTGCTAGAGAGCATCTTCAGACCGTCCTCCACAAAACTTGTTTCTCGGATTTTTGATTTATCAAAAATTAAGCCTACAGTGCATCAAAATGTTTGACTGTTAACAGTACTGTAAACATATACTATCAAATTCTTGCTAAATACATTTTCAATCTTCCTGAAAATTTTTTTGAATATTTTGGAATCATGGTTGATGAAGTTTGGCAAATATCAGAATTTTATCTCAAAAACTGAATTTTTGAGAACATTTTGAATTCTGCTCTCATGGGAACAACTGGAGTCAATGTAAGAGTGGCATTTTTAAACATCAAATTTTCTTTTATGAAGCAAAACACTAAGAGTTAAAAACAAATCACCAACATTTCCATGCTGTCAAGATGCAATTTATGTATTATCAGATTTTTGTTCAGGTAACAGAATTTCTGATATTTTGACCATTTTTGAAATCTGCCTTGACAACAGCTGCTCGGACAGTGACTCCCTGAGTCGACAACTGAAGCTACACAGCAGGTCTCACATCCAGTCAATTAGCTCAGTGAGTTAGGAGCTGGTTCTTGGTGTCAGGGGTTGTGGGTTTGAGACCCAGCAAGGATGATGATGATGATGACAGATCAAAATGTCAGATGTCCTCAACATGAAACACAAGACATTTGTCCTGATGGTAGCATCACAGCAAGCCTCTAAATCAGTGTTTTTCAACCTGTTCCTCGGGGAACACTGCCCTGCATGTTTCAGATGTTTCCTGCTCCAACACACCTGATTCAAATGAATGCCTCCTCGTCAGGCTTCTGCAGAGCTTGATCATTGGCCAATAATTTCAATCAGGTGTGTTGGAGCAGGAAACATCTAAAACATGCAGGACAGTGTTCCCCGAGGAACAGGGTTGAAAAACACTGCTCTAAATTAAATAAAAACAAATAGCTTGGACCGGACCATGGGTGAAAGCTAACCATATTTTGCATAAAGGCCCAGTCTCATGCCAGATTACCTCATCTGTAAACCCAAGCCAATAGTCCTGATGGTGGCGCTACAGCAAGCAACTAAAGTTCAAAACATTGAAAATTCATAACAAATCAACCTGCTAGAACTTCACACTTTCATCAAACTGTAGCCCCAATACTAAAGAAACTTTTGTACATTTAAACCTGTTAAAATCATGAAGTCCATCACTGTTTTTTTTTAAACTGTAAAACTTATAAAAACCTATCTCCTCCCACAATTTTTGCCTACAGTGCATGAAAATATTTGACTGTGAACATTACTGTAAACATATACCTGCAAATTGATAAATAAATCTTTAATGTTAATGAAAAAATTTAACATTTTTTAGAGTCATGGTAGATGATGTTTGACAAATATCAGAATTTTACCTAAAAAACGAAATTTCTGAGAACATTTTGAATTCTGCTCTCATGTGAATAATTGCAGTCAATGCAAGCAGCATTTTAAACATCAGTTATTCACTTATGGAGCAAATAAAAAAAATAATGCGTGGCCACGCATTACTATCTCGTGGCCACTCGTTATTATTCCACGCATTATGTTTTTTTATTCAATGTCACCAGGGGGGGTCCGTAAATATGTGTATTTTCAGATTTTTGTCTTGATAACTGAATTTTTTACAGTGGTTTTAAATCTGCCTTCACAACAGTGAATGGCTTACTCAGTTTGTGAAGCCTGTTGCATTGTCTCTTGCCAATTAGCTCAGAACGATAGATGACATCTTTGGTTCTAGAAGTTGTGAGTTCAAGCCTCAAGTGGTCCAAAGTAAACATTGTTGTCAACTGTCTTGTCGTCCTATTCTCCTGTTCGTTGCTCAGGATTGCAAAAATTGCCCGGACCCGACCCATCAATGCGCAGCAGCTGTAATATTATTCTGGTTAACAAGCAGTTAGCTTAACAAGCACAAATGGACGCTCCTCTGAAATATGACTCATGTTTAAACACATTGAATAAGTGAAAGGCGACTTGTTAGCCCCCACAAGGAAGTTATGTTAAAGGTTCAAGTCGCTCCACTGTCAGGTCTCTGTGTGCGTGGTGGAGTTCTGATGAAGCAGCGGCTTCTTTCTTTCTTTGTCTTCAAAATAAGAGCTTTACATTGCACCCCATTGGAGTTTAGAGCTGGGTTCTTAGCGGGGGGCTTTTAATTTGAAAGTAGCGACCGTTCGTAGAGAGACAGAGCGGAGCCGCAGCGGACAGGGAGAGGCACACACACACTCATACACACAAACACACACCACACCATATTACGTACGAAATGCGTACGGTAGATAACCGTGGCGTTGTTATACCGCCGTTTTTTGACATCCTTTTGCACAACAGGAATTATTCATTCATTAAAACACACACACACACACACACACACACACACACACACACACACACACACACACACACACACACACACACACACACACACGCACGCACACACACACACACACACAAAAAGGGCACTTTTTAATACGAGGCAAAAAGGGCAGGGGCTCAAGCACCCCTTGGGCCTTATGTGTGCACGTGCCTGCTAGAGGGTAATAATCTAAGATGAGCGTGTTGTTAGTCAGGATCATTTCGAGGGGAAAAAATGGCCTGTCAACATTTTCAAGTGAAAACGATAAACCGGGACCGGAGGGCTTATTCACAAAGCAACGTTATCAGAAAACACAAGCTTATTTCAGTAGGACAGGTTTATTTTCAGGAAATGTGCTTCCAGGAGGCATTTTAAATAAATTGAAGCAGATTCAGCTTCAAGTCCTCCTAAATCTGTGTTCCTGTTGTTTGACACAGCTGGAGAGATGTTTCCAGATTCCTAAGTACCCAGGTTCCTATGTTCCCAGGGTCAGAATCAAGGTTTTGAACAGAACACAACTAAGTTTAATAGAATTTTGAACTGGGGAAAAAAAAGGCCCTGGGAACACATACATGCCCCTAAATTTCTTGATCTATTGATAGTATCCCTCCCTATGTCCATCCACTGATAAAGACCAGGAAAGTTTCTGTTTCATACCAGTTTTTAAACATCTTTAGGTTGAGGATGAATTATATAAAATAATAAATAAGGTGGTAACTTCAAATGACCCGAAAATGTTGGACTTATTCGCACGTCTGTGCCCATACAATCTCTTTTAATTTGTTCTTATTGTAGAAAGATTGCAGACACTACAGAAAATGTGTATTACGTCCTCAAATACTTAATGGGAAAGCACTTGTGTACAACAAAGACTGTGAAAAATGAAAAGTGGGGGTGGTGGAAAGGAAATACCTGGTTTTATAAACATGATTGTGACTGGGTTGGATTACCAAAGGGACTGTCCTGTGGCTCCACATCCCAAATCATGCAGCAACTTTGAAGAGGGTGGATTTCCAGCAGTCATTGCAGGAGATGACAGGCGCCTTGATAAGCGCCCATCTTACACGTCATATAAATAAAATTTAAGGAGTGGAACCACTGAGAAAATCTACATTTTATGGACGCCGTAAGCTAGAAGAGGCTTAATACTACTGTAGTCTGAAAGATATTTATCCCCCAGCATTTCCATTATGTGAATGCTATTACAGCATGTCCCTTGGACACATCAAGTATTATATTCCCGGAATGGCAGCACTGATTGAGTTCTTTCTTATCTCACATAATAGAAATGGAAATTGTCTCACAAAACATATAAGCTACTTTAGAAGGGTTCTGTCATATCTCAAATGTGTATAATATTGCATGTCAGTTTATACTTATAATTTTTGGATTGGATTTCATATTAATATCATTAGGGGGAAGTGCCCATTTAAAGATTATATTAATGCATTTATGATGCATTAGACAGTTCACTGTGAAGAGAAATTTAACAAGCCTAAAAAGGGAAGAACACAAACAGTGGATTCAACCTCTGTAACAATTAGTTTGTGGGCGTCTTTGATGACTGAGCTCATAGCTCACTTTGTATGTCTATGCCCTGCTTTCTTTGGTCAGAGGTTAAAAAAATGTCATGGTTTCTGTGTGCATATCCATGACTAGTTTTTCAGGACTGAGCTGCACCTGGGATGGACCTTCTCTGTTGTGGGGTGGGCTGCGGTGACGATTTAGACCATAAAATCATTAAGAAATTATTTACTGAGGTAATAAATCAGGTGTGAAGTATTGTCTTTTTCTCATACGCTTACATGCAATTGGACTTTGCAACCAGTAGAGATACCCCCTGCTGGCCTGGCCATAAGAAAGATTACAGGTTTCAGGCTTCACGTTCCAGACCCATAACAGTCCATGATGTTATCATAGTGCTGTACTTGACATTGCTGTAAAATATTCACATGTAATCAAGACATTCAGAAGTTGTAATACTTAGCCTCTTCGTGCCGGCTGCATAGTTGCCCAATTATGGTGATAATGAAACACTACTGGTTAGTCAGTGAAAGTTTGATATCTGACATGATCGCTGACAGCTTAAATGTTACACTGTGCTGCGTAGGCTAATATAATATTATCAGCCTCAAATACTGTGCCACTACTCTTTAAGAAGAAGCTTGAAAAGCTGATAAAATGTGCTTTATATTAATTAACAAAATAATCTAACAACTCTGTCCCTTGTCTGTCATTTACACTTGACAGCTACTGACCAAGTGACCAACTAGCTACCAGTCTATGATTGACAGAGGACAGTGTCATAGATTGTTTATGAATGATAATATGGTCTTTTTTGAATAGCAACACATGGCCCACATTTTTTTTCAGACAACAACATTATACAATATGGTATATCTTCTTGACAAAACCATCTTTAACAAAGTCATTAGTACAGATGATGGATGGAGGACTCAAATATTGTGCAGAGTTAAAATTGCATGTAACCCCTCATATCAGAAACACTGGGATAAGGTCACATGATTTTCAGGGCCTTGGGAACATTTTTCAAATATTATCTGACCACAGTATAGCCAGTGAAATCAGTGGTTGATGATGGTATAAACTTGTTTCAGCTTATTGAAACCTTTTCATTATGTTAGTTATAATTTAAATTGTGGCTCTTGTAATTTGAAAATGACATGCATTAACTTTTCAGCCAGAATTTAGAGATGTATCTCAATCACCAGAATATTGCTAGTTCAAACCATCAATTCAATGAGTCTGATGTTATCTTCTTCAACACCTGCAGTAGCTTTGACCCTTTCTGTTTTAAGGTGGACTGCTAATCAAGATGAATGACAAGTGTTGCTGCATGAACCTGAACAAATGGTGCTGCTTCTCCTGTCCCTGTGAAATTCAAGACACTTGCTGTGTCTGCAGAGCTTTTTCTTTTAGCTGGTTTTCATACTTTGCTATATTTCGATACCCTCAAAAAAATGAGCAATCACAGTTTCTGTGAGAATAAGATCTAAGTAAAAGATACATCTGGTGTTAAAAAACCCTCAAGCTATTTCACATGAAGATTCTGTCTGTGAAATTAAAGAATATCCCTTATTTTAAACCACAGCTGAAGGCACAGATCTCCCATGGGTTATCTCCTCATTTGACTCTTTGATGAAAGACAACAAATTGTAGCACAAAGCCCATGCATGACTTTCTGCAAAGCAAACCCCTCCTCTCCTAATACCTCAACAACACTAAACCACAGCCAGGATTATGGATATCAGTTTTTCCTTTCAACTCCACTGAATCCCTAATGCAAGATCTCCTTTGGGAAATGCATGGCTTTGTGCGTCCCTGGTTGTTGATGAATACTGTACAAAAGCTGGAACTGTGCCTTGCACATAAAGGGTTGTCAGTCTAAATACTGTGCTGCATGCCAGCAGGTTGAGGCTATAGGGGATAAGCCTTTAGAGAAGCATGTGTTTTACTGCTCCTATTTATCCTAATGGGTTGAACCCTCAAGGGAGAAATATACAGGGCTTCCCTGCAGCCGCTATGGGGAGGATGTGAGCCATGACACCAATGCAGTGACATATTCAGTGCTTGGAACATGATAGACGGGCGGTTAACACCGGGTCGGGTGGCATGGTGCCAGAGTGTTGCTCCATGTGCTAATGAGAGAAACAGTTTGAAATGAGTTGTTGAGTCTATGCTTCCTGGCTGTGTGTGAAATATTCCCAGGGGATCATGGGCCAGGGTGGTGTGTCCACAGGATGCATGCAACCAGATACCTGTTATCAGATACATTTATGGACTAATATTTATATGTTTATATACTCTGTACGCATATGATTCCAGACATTTGCTTCTATTTTAATGGTAGTTAGTGGAGAGTGATAGGAAATGTGAAGGAAGTGGGAGGGACAGGTGACATGCAATAAAGGTCTGCCAGGCACCATCAGCACATTTGTATTGATTCTTAAATTTTAATTTAGCTTCTTGTGAAAGGAGAGATCAAGTGACACACACATACACACACACACACACACACTACTGATTGATGCTCCTTTGTATTACAGCACTCCCTTTGGTATTGAAGGTAGGAAGCCTAAAATATATGTTTAATGCCACGTTAAACAAAAATTACGGTGGATTTGGTTGTTTTAGGTCAATAACATAATTTTTTTTTTAGCTATTACCGAGAAGTTGTTAATAATTCAATTATTTTTTAGTATTTACAGACAGCCAATGGTTTCACTTTTTTTGTTATTGTTATCTTGTGATGTCAGATTGCAGGTATTTGAAACCTGATCGATATGACCACCTTGTGTTACACTAAAATTGTGTGATAAAACCTGCCAGTCCACCAACATGGTCCTTTCCCATGGTCAGGTTAGCAATAACTAACATACAATATCCACTTACGCTGTCAAAATAAAAGCACCAACAATGACTTGGTTAGGTTTAGGAAAAGATTAGGATTTTAATTTACAATAACTGCTTCCTAAACTGTTGATTAGATGCTACTTACTAGTTGTCTCATGCTCTTGTCAGTATTACCACCTGCTAGTGTTGCACCTTCATACACTTTTTTTCACAACTAGATGAGGCAAACTGTCACACACACTCATTGTCGTCTAGTGGATTTACAGGTCAATCACACACATTGCTGTGAGATCGGCCTCATCATTTGGTGTTGGATCGAAAAGGTGTTGCTAGGCCCCCCGCCTTTGTGACAAGTTATCTCGTGCTGGAACACTACCTTTGTTAGTTTAGTTTGATACATGCACACCATGTGAGCACAATGGTGCATCCTTAGACATCAGCACTTCTTAAGAGCAACTTAAAAGGTCTAACATTTCGGAAAACTTCTTGCTTCCTCCTTGAAAAAATCCACAGCAAATACTCAATCTTACCAAGTATCATTTCTAGTCGAAAACATCTGGTAACACAGTAACTTAAGACACAGTTACCTAGAAACTCATAAGCTAAGTATGGGGGGTAGTAATGTAAAGAAACGCATTTGATATATGAACATGATGCATGATTTCCCTGCATTGAAAATCTGCTTGCTGAATCTTATTATTTGGCACTCAGCTGTTACAACCCCCCCCTTACTCCCTCCTGGTAATAATGTAACAGACGGAATAAATAAAAGTGGCAAATTGAAGTCATTGAACTAACTCAAGCTAGTTTTTATAATGAATGAATAAGAGTTCAGTCGTTCAGTGGAAGTAATCCAAAAACCTAAAGGATGCTTATGATGGTCATTTGTGATGTAAAATATACAACATTTACCAAAACAAGCTCAGTGTTGTTATGACCAGGTGAGAAAAACAGTTTCTTTCTTTCTTTCTTTCTTGCTTTCTTTCTTTCTCTTTCTTTCTTTCTTTCTTTCTTTATTTATTTATTTATTTATTTATTTATTTATTTATTTTTAATCCATGTAAAATGTGAGAGGGCAGAAATTCAAGTACACAATTTGGATGACAGACTTCGGCTGCTGATAGCTGCAGTCTTAATGAAGACATGCCAAAAATAAGACTCATCATCTTTAATTCAATTCTGCCATGAGCTGGACAGCTGGAGGCACAATCTACACTTTGCCTATGTGCCTCTCCCCGCTTGAAATGATTCTCCCTGCCCCCGCACAGCCCCCACCCACACACACACACACTCCAGGGTCCGAAAACCTTGAAGTGAGCATAATTCAGAAAAACATCCACCAACCACGCTCACATGAATACCTAAAACCAAAAGAATAAAAATAAATCCTATCCTGTAAGTACGCCACAGAGTGAAAGGCAAAGCAAAATTTTTAACCCATTTTTCAACAAACAATAGACTTGGATATCATGACAATGGTGTAATTAGTCTTTTACCTCTGCACCAAGGATAGGATTGTTTTGCCAAAATCAATATGATTATGGTGATACAACACTCCTTTCCCTGCAGCAGAAAGAATGGATTTGTAAAGGATACATTTTCTCTTATTTCCCATACTGCAGGGAAACAAAGACCAGAACAGAAGGTCAATAGAAAATTCATGATAGTTTAAATGTGTTCCAGCAGGGAAAGTTACACAACTGTTAGGAAGTCCATGCATCACATACAGCTAGAAAAACAAGCCCCAAGGCTGGTAAACATATTAACCCATAATAGATCACTTATAGAGAATGATAACCTACTTAATGGTCCTCACTTCCCTTGGCATGAGCTCTGGCTGCAGTTGGAGAAAGTGTGTTAAAAACAGACTTTGTCTTGTTGATGACAGCTAAATTGTTTACAGCCAAGCAAAAACAATTATTAAAGCGTGTATGTCATGTTCATGCCTATGTGGCCTGGTTTAATAATGTGGAACCATGTTTAGTTGAGAGCATTTATCTTAAACTTCAAAATCTTCATGCTGTTCCTGTTCTACCATTTAGATTTTAGATTTAGTGATTTGGGTGGCCAAGGCAAACTCAGTCATGGAGCCTCCCTCATGCCTCATTTTCATCGTGACTCTAACCTGAGAATGGTAGTACAGCCATTGGTAGAAGAAGAGTGTTTAATTAAAAGTAAAAAGTCCTGAATTTGAAATTATATTTAAGTGAAAGTAGAAAAGTATTAGCAGCCAGATACACTTAAAAGGACTAGACCCGTTAAATACAGTATTTTGTTGACTTGTGTAATTATATTGTTGTAAAGGTTTCCAACAATGTTCAAACCTGCTGGCTAGTTAAATCTATAATAATTCATCATGTATACATATATATATATATATATATATATATATAATCTCGTGTTATCATGATGAATAAAAAACAATCCAGTGTTCCCTCTGAAATTTAGTAGAAGAGGAGCAGAAGTATTAGAGTTCCGTAACATGGAAATATCCAAGCAAAGCACAACTTAAGTATTGTAGTGAAGCACAATTGTAAGGTACTTGCACTTTGCTTGGCTATTTTAATCTTTTGCCTCTTTGTATTTCTGGTCAACCACATTTTTATGGCTCTGGCCAAGCTAGCTGTTTTAGGGGAGCAATAGAAAAGAAAGATTAGCATCATGAGTTTTACAATGAAGGCACTGTGGGGACAGTTGCACACTAACCAAGATTAAAGATGCATTTTTGGACAGTTTTGTAAGTTATTGCAGCATTTATGAATAGAAAGAATAGAATAGAAAGAAATAGTGTATTGTATATATGTATATGTGTCTCCAAATATCCTAACAATTCTATGGCTGTTAGAGGCCACGCTGGGAAAGTCTGCCCCTGATCACATAAAATCTGAGCCATATACATAAGGAAATTGTGATAGCAACCTTGAAAAGTTCCGAGCAGGGTGACTTGGGTGTACTGTTTTATTTTTACAGGAAACATTGGGATTTACCAACAACAACTGACTTAAAATGAGTGGTACAGGCTTTTAAATTAATTGTGTGTACTTTTTAAATGAATGACAAATATTCTAAATATCAAATACCTGTATCAATGAATTATTAATCAAGGCAGAAACAAATGAGATCAGAGTGAAACATAACTGTGGAGCTGGTATCACATCCTGTTCAACTGACTTTCATACTGTCACACTGACTTTCAGATACTGACATGAATATTGTTTCATTTGTTTGATAAAAGGTCATTATTTATTCACACACTCATGTATGAAACCTGAAACAGTAAATAAAACAATAACTACTTTCATGTAAGTTATTTGCACAAGTTATTGAAATGTAACACACACATACTTTTTTGCCATTTCCAAGTTACCCTACTGGGTAAGTGTGAATCCTCTGCCGTATATCATGTGTTTATACCAATTTAAAATCACCTTGACACCAAAAATATAACAGTAGCCATTAAATCTGTAAGGATACACCAAACTCACGATTCGGTTTTTGACCCACAGTTCGATACAAACCTCGATTATTTTTTTTTTAATCAAACATTTTATTTATGTAACATTTCAATAATTTATGTATATGATACTTGTCTGATAGTATCAGAGGTGCAGTATTGTGGAGGGCGCGTCTATCTGATGGTCTGTTAACTGCACAGGTACCTCACTCAACTTAATACAGAGAAATGTCCCACAAAGCAACGTTACAGAACCACACGAAGGTAACGTAACTGTAACTGTTTTTGGCAACAAGGAAAAATAGCGCAGCTGTACGTGGAGAAGCGTCCTTCCTCCCGCCCGTCCTACCGACTCCTCGTCACATTTCTGCCCGATAAACAGCGTCTGTCACCGGCAAAAAAACTTTAACTCACCGAGTGTTTATGATGAAAGAAAATCTCCACGACAGTCAGCCCTCCGGACCGAGACTTCAGTGAACTTTACCCCGGAAGACAGCCGGGTTTTGACAGGGGAGACACCGGGGAAACCCCTTGAAAACACACACACGTCATCATCATGACATGTACCGTCACGTCTCTTTAGGAGCCGCAGCGCCGGCTTTCTGTGTGAATTACGCAGCGGTTCGTCTTTACAGTGGTGTTCTGCTCTGTGTGAACGAACAACGGCGGAGAATTGGCGAACGACCGCTGCGGTGTTAATGTGGTGTTACTTACAGCTCATAGGGCTGATCTGGACTGGAAGTTGTGTCGGGATTCTGCCTTCTCACAGCGCGAGACAGGTTCATGGATCTGAGTGTCCGATTTCGGCTTCGATAAGTGTATCGTTACAGCCCTAGTAGCCAGAATAGCTGCTGATTTCAACCTAAAATTATGACTAAATGTATTTTTAGAAGCAGGATTCTGAAAAGATGAAACTTTGTCAAGATGCACCTTGTTTTTTTTAACACAACTGTCAGGGAAAATTTACTTGGGCAACAATATTGAACGGTCGTCAAAGAGCTCACTAAATGACAGGGACTCATCTTTGTGGTTGTGTGGAACTGCTTTATCCTCTAAATCCAAGCGATCTTTTAAATCTCACACACTTTCTGCAGCCTTCTGTAGAATCTGTTGCTTCTGTGCCAGCTTTGAAAAACTCTTTTCAACTGTCTGTCGCCCAGTGCATTGTGAGCCCACGGTAGCAGCTTTGGTAAATTCAAAAGTGCCACCGTATGTACCTGCAGATTTATTGAGAAAGTGGAAAATGCTACCATGTTGTCCAGCACTGGGGTGAAAAATAGCACGGTTGAAACATCCTGCAAAAGACGAAGTAGTTATTGAAAATTGCTGATGTTGGCAGCAGTGGAGTAGGTTCAGGACAAGAAAAATGTGCAGTGGGCACACAGAGAATGATTAGTTACAACAGAATGTGGATTATATGTCTTTTGGGAACAGGCCCAGTGGATACTGTGTCACATTAACAGCCTACTTAGCTTCTAGGACAGTAATGCATCTTGTGAGTCCAGTGATTTATGTTTCACAGATACTATGTTATGGCCTAGACTAAATTTATGTGTTGCTCAGTATTAAATAATTGACCTGGGAGTTGGTGCCTCAGAAAACTTAATTTTGTTACTTAAATCTGAGTGGTTCATTTCCTGCAAAACTCCTGTTTTGGGACATTTTGGTTTCTTGTTAGCTCTGTGTTGTTTGACTTGGCTTAGCATTAATCAGTCCATGTTCAGGTTAACAATTAGCACTGGTGAAGTAGCAATTACATTTAGAAAACAAAAACACAAGGTCCCCAAGCAAAAGATTGGAATCTCTGCAGGAATAGGTGCTTCATTGTTTTGGTTTCAGGCCCACAACTTCCAGTCAAATGGAGAATAAATGCTCAATCAAAAGCTATTAGCATTCATCCCTGGGGACCAAGAATGTATTGCATTTCAAAGGTGTTATTGATATCATTCAGCCATTAAGTGTGGCATTCCAACTCCCCCTTCCAATGCATTCATGTGACAACACAACTGTTGTCTGAATCATCTGCCAACTCGAGTCGTTGCAAGTTTTTTCGTTATCTAATTAACTTTGTTAATGCTAGCTGGCAAACGTTAACGCTAGCTAGCAGTGCAGTATGCTCAGCCATTTTTGTTTTTGTCCACAAACTGGCAGCCAACACTTTCGATGTTGACAAACACAGATATCACATGATACTTGCACAGAGATACACAAAACAATCATTTTGGACCTATCAACATTTTTTAAATGATTAATTCACATTCCAAATTTTATTGCTAAGGGAAAGAGATTATTTCAGAAGATGTTTTATTTTAGGAAAATGTTTTATCTATAGAAAAAAAATCCTCAATATGACTGAATCGCCATGTATGATTTTATTTGTTTCCTCTATCTAAAGTTGGAATGATTCGTTTCTAGGTGATGTACAGCCTTGTCTCTTTAAAAGGGAGGTCAAGTCATGCATTATCGTCAAGCAACATTATATGAACACAGTAAGTATGAATCAACCTCAGGGGCACAACATTTTATTCAGAACCTTGATATGAAAGAGCCCACAAGGTTCCTTAAAAAGCCTCTGTCACTTTTAATCAGTGACGTATTGTGCAGGCAGGGAGAAAATTTGTGGTATTTTATGCATAGTCAGTTCCGATGATCATCCTCCCTATTGTCGCTGTTCGTGGTGCTGAAATGACAGCATCATTATTGTCTCTTTGAGCACAGTGGCGACATGGCCTCGTTCCCTCCTGGCCTGATGAAATAGGAGCTCAAAAAAGGAGGTGCAGTGGTTTCGATGATTGCGCTCCCTCTAGGTTTCAGCACAGTAAACTCTGATGGTTTTCCTTCCTGCATACATGTGCTGTGATCTGAGAAAACACCACCCACAGAAGCTTAAACCTCGGTGAAATAAAAGAAAAACATTGCAATGTTCTGTTTGATTAACAGGAGACCAGTACAAATAAGAAAAATGACAAGACACAAACGATGGGATCTAAATGTAAATAAATGAATAGACGCAACAAGATAATCTCATGGCCTCTTCAACTCAAGGATCTTTTTTTTTCTAGGGTGTTATTATTGTAAAATTTAAAATTACCATGCTGGTGCATGCTCTTTGCAGCTGGTGGGAACACTGCCCTAACAGGTTACTCATGTAAATGTCATTTAGGTGAAAAGCGAATTACACGAGTGACTCATTATTTTTAGTTCTGGAAGCATCATCATATTTGGCATGTTAAACACACTGACCTGTTTTTGCAATGCCATTGCAAGTATTACTGTGTCATCAAGCTTTGGTGCAGAAATGGTCATGTCATGTCATGTCATCGTCCGTAACCGCTTATCCCTTTCCATGGGGTCACGGGATGTTGCTGCTGGAGCCAATCCTAGCCTCATCTCAGGGCGAGGGCAGGGTACTCCCTGGACCAGTCGCCAGCTCATCGCAGGGGCCCTCACTGATGAGCAACGTGGGGTTCAGTATCTCGCTCAAGGACACTTCGACATGCAGCTCAGCCCAGCCCGGAGCAGGGATTTGAACCAGTGACCTTCTGATCACTAGTCGACCTGCTCTACCCGCTGAGCCACAGCTGCCCCCTGCAGAAATGGTATAAGAGTGAAAACATCCCAAACTTTTCTGGTATCAGCTTCACAAAACTGAATTGTCTTTCTTGGTTTTATTTAATAGTAGTTATAGTTTAGTAGTTTGGCTATGGAGTGAAATAAGACATTCAAAATGTCAACATGGACAAATGGGAAAATGGACATTTTTATTTATATTCTGATATTTAATTGACGAAATGACCAAGTAAATAAGAAAAGAGTAACAGATTAGATAATTGTGCACGGTTACAATTTGGTTGAAAATATGTTTCACTGTCATATATCTTGTTTGAAATAGTCTCTTGTTAACATTTTAAAGTTATTATCCTTAAGCCTACAGCATTGGTATCACATCACTGATACATGCTCGCCTGTTGAAGGCAAACTTGTGAGGAAACAATTTATCCGAACATTGAGATACAAAGCAATAGAAGTATTCATTTAAAGTTGCATGCTGGCCACCTTGATGGAGTCCATTGTTATCCTTCCTTTTTGCTCTGATTAGTTCTGAACTGTTGTTACCAGTTTAAATTATAACATAAGGATTTAAAAATACTGGTACTGGGCATAAAACACCATAGGGTTTTGCTGAATAGTCCAATATCAATGTTCTTGCCTGACAGTATGACTTGATACAAGTTGTAATTTGGGACAAAAAAGAAAATGACCAGACAAGTCATGGTGTTTCAGAGAATCACTGTCCAGCATACGTGCATTTCTTCCTGCCAGTCCCTGTTGTGTGTGGATATACCATCTGTATGCCACTTTGGAAAGGCAGCCTCTGCTGGTTACTGAAAAAAATGGCCATAAATAATTTTAAAAAAATAGGGTTTGATCTTCTTATGGATTTATTCAACACCAGAACTACGGTATACACAGTAACTGGTGAGTATGTAATTATATTTCAAACTACTACGTGATTGGGCGTGAAACCCCTCGATCCAAAAAGTATTAACATCTTTCCTCTTATATCTCTGGATTTTGCGGTGCTGCTTTCACGGGCGAGGCTTCAGACTTGTTAATGAGATCTATGGGCTGTGCTCTTGTGACTACAACAATAATTGCCTCCACACCAGTGCAGATCCTGTTGGTTTGCTTTTTGTCAGCTGGCAGGCATCGGCAGCGCCACCCACGCGCACCTGAAGGAATTCAAGATCTTCATTAAAATGAGGAGAGGGCTCCTGTTTCTTACATCACTGCCTCCCCCTTCCCCTCATCACTGGCAACAGGTTTGTGTGAATACATCCATTAAATTGGATTCCTGGCCTGCAGGGAGTGACAAGCGGAAAGACGTGTTTGAACCAGGAAGGAAGGATGATGTGCATTTTAGGGGGTGATGGGAAAACAGTCCCTGTAGTAATAACATGGCTATTTGGTCTGCTTAAGCCCCAATTTCCACAGTCCAAGCCACTGATGTGTTTCAGACACAATCAATTTGGGGGATGGCTGATCACAACAAAATAGCTGTGAGAGCTGTCCAGTTTGGAGTAGAACATTGTCACAGGAGTCAATTGTTTGCAAACTAAGAAAACAATCATCTGTACAGAAATGTATTCAGTATGTGTCAGTCCCCTCTTTAACATATCCCTTGTGTCCTCTCAACTTTTTAACTGGTTTCGTTATCGCTCTATTGCTCCATGCTTGCCCTCCCTCTCTGCCTCTCTGCTTTGGCTTTACTCCACAAACCAAGAGCTGCATTATTTCAGCAAGAAAGTCCATCCAAGATAGACTCATTTCCCCATGCAGTGCTCCCAATACTAGTGTCAGTCAGGTCTCAGTCACGCTGCAGTTTAGTCAGCAATGTGCACTTTCAATATTCCAGTCATATTTTTCACCTCATGCTTCCCTGGACCTGAGCAGATGAGGTCCCTCCAGTCCATTAGCTTCCAATTAAAACGGATCACAAAATGGTTTGAATGCTCATTTAACAACTGTTTTGGCAGGAGGCCATGAAAACGCCGGCTCTGTGGGGGAAAGAAGACATTGCTGCAAGTCAGAATCGGCCTCATGTTTTCTTAATTGGACTTAAGCATAGAACAAATCCATCTGCTTTATGGAGTTTGTGCTCCCCTGACGTGTGGATCAAGGCTTGTGGGTCGAATGTCAAATATTTATTCATTTTTTTATAAAGATGCTGATGTAAAAATTAGCATTTTGGGGTCAGATATTATTTTACCATCATTATAAATGTTTGACAGTAAGGAAGCTTATGACCTCCCAACATGTTGCATGTGTCTGAAGAGTCTGTCTAAAGCCTCTTCAGACAGAAGACTCATTAAAATATAGAGCTCAAAAAAATAAAGTTTTTTAATTGTTTTTTTACTTGCTAGTAACCACAACACTGACTTTAAGGAGTAGTTTGAATCTTCTTTTCTGTAATAACTCCACCCCAGCCCCCTTTACCTTGTGATGTGAAAGTCAGCTAACAAGCACTCACTGTGAACGTGATGCGTGATACGCAGGGCCGTTTCTGGCTATATGCGGACTATGCGGGTGCATAGGGCCCCCGCACCACTAGTCTGGTCTCAATATCTGAGGATTCACCCGACGAAAAAGGTGTGAAAGGTACCTGGCACCTGGCCCGCTGATCGGTCAGGTCAGATCTGCTCTCTACCGATTGATTTGGTGTCTACCACGCTGCGTTGCTACTACGACCAGTACTACTAAGCGAGGAGGGGCGAGGCGAGATGCGCCGAGCCGCCGGTACCGGTCATTCACGGCATGGCGTCAAAACAAACCTATTCATCTGGTTCAGAAAAAAGAAAAACTAGATGAAGAAAAACACCACCCATCCATCCATTGTCTGTAACTGCTTCATTCCTTTTATGGGTTTTTTTTTTTTGCTGGAGCCAATCCCAGCTGTCTCTGAGCGAGGGCAGGGTACACCCTGGACGAGTCACCGGCTCATCGCAGGGCCCTCACTGATGGCAGAGGCCGCCATGCAAGCTGCCAACCGCACATCAGGAGCAATTTGGGGTTCAGGATCTTGCTCAACGACGATTCGACATGCAGCTCAGCTCAGCCCGGAGCCCGGATTTGAACCAGCAACTGCTCTACCTGCTGAGCTACAGCCGCCTCCCGAAGAAAAACACTCACAGGGTAAAGGTAAGGTTTGTTTTCATGATGTGGGTGGAGGGGGAGCTTTAATGCCGAATTTTTAGCTAGCTTAATTGTTTGCTTTAGGAAAGTGCTAGAATGTATATGTCACATATGTCACATGTGAATGCCATAAGACTGATTGACTGAAGTGACACCCGTTTTAGTGAGTTATAGCAGGTCCAGCGTGTTGGCATGACATTTGGGAGGGAGGGTGTGTTGTTCGGCAGATGTCTGTCATGTCTGCTGTATCCTCGTCCAGTGGGAGCTGCTGTTCCATCATAAACCTCCTCTGTTGTTCAGTATTTGCAACGTAACATTCCTTTAGGATTATTTTTATGATTCATTTATCAGTTTTAGTGTGTCCTCAGTTTATAGGACACTAATGTGAAGTGTGCTAAAAAACACTAATACATATCAGGCCTATTGTGGATTATTATAGACTATTGTGGCAGTGGATTATTGCTCTGAGTGGATTATTGTTAACTCTACTGAGTTTGTTGAGTCTTTCTTTACCATCGAACAAATGTGCCCACATTCCTACAGTTTAGTTATGTTTTTGATGTATTACTTTGTTTTATTCAAAAGAATCATAATAACACACATTAAGGTACATTTGAAGTAAGCTATACTATATATGACAGTTAGTTCTGCCCACAGAATAAAGGATAAGACCAGATCATCAGTTAGGCACAAGTAGTCCACTTTGTAATACCCTGTGAATTATACACAAACATATTCCTTCAGTATCACATAGTGTTCATCAATCATTTGTCTTTGGTTTATAACTCTAACAAGTACAATATGTTGAACCGCTTAAAAGTGACAACTTTAAAATTGAGTACATATTATAAAGGGACACTGTGCTGTATATTGTAATGTAAAAACAGATTATGTTCTGCATTAGTGTAACATAACTCAATGATATAGTATGAATGCTTGCTTAGGATCTATTTTGCATGGTAATCTGAGGACTTTTGTCTTTGCAGGAGCAATTCCGAAATGTTTTGGAGCCGTGGACCGGGAAGCAGCACGGGGACTCCGGGACCAGGAAGAAAATGTTTTACAGTTTAAAATAAAACATTTTGAGGAACACTGCATCAGTTTCATTTATTGCCCTATCTATAGAAAATCCCCATTGTTCAACTTGCTCGGGTGGTAAAACTTAAGATGTTTGATTTTAATTTGAGAGAGGTTTTCACGACTCTAGCCTGTTTTCCTCTTAAAGTGTAATAGATTGTTGCATCTTTGTGGATCACCTAAAAGGGTTAGGAATCTATTCATCGTAGTTTGACAAAATAGGGGCCCCCGAACAGCATCTTGCATAGGAACTCCAAAAAGACAGAAATGGCCCTTGTGATACCACATTTGCTACAAATGTCAACCCTGGATTATCTGTGGTCTGCAGAAATGTTAACTGCTAACAATATGGTATATCCTGGCTGCTTTATTTTTACTGTGCAGACATTACACTATTATCAATATTCTCATCTAACTGGACATACAAGCAAACAACTGTATTTCACAAAATGTAAAACTATTCCAACACTGACCTGTTCAGGTTTCATTTTAGCGCCTTAACTAGAAGAAAAAGAAGAACAGTTCTCTCTGAGACAAGTGATGGCTTTTCTAGCTGACGGACTGATGATACCAAGCTCAAATACAATGTCACACTATTGATTTTACACATCCTGGCACAGTTTCCAGCCCTCCTCCGGCCCTCCAAAAGCCCCTGGCCAGTATTGACTCTGTTATGTTTATAGTTTATGATACAGCATGGTCCATTTGGGATATACAGGCAGGCAGTGTGTGGCTCAAGATATCAGAAAGGGGGAGCTGCCCTGCTGCCTTGCACTCATACAGGGGTGTGACATAAGCCAGTGTGGTAGCTGTCATTTTTCTCTCAACTCTCATAGTGATTCAGGAGGGTGAATAAGGCTGTGGGGCTGTTTGTAGGCAGGCAATACATGCTTTTATGACAGGAATGATACTTTATGCAGTCATCGTACTCTAAGCAGCAGCATGCTAATAAAATGAAGATGCAACAGTTAGCAAATTTAAGAAGGCTACAGACAGTAGGCAATTCGTCAAAATTTAACAGTTGGGCAGGGTAACTGACATGTTACTATTTCCTGACTGTATGTTTACTGGCTGTCAGGTGTTAATAGGTTGACATGTTATTCTAGCGGTTGGTTTGGAAAAACAATGGTGGAGCTGTTACAACAGATTGTGATTCATAGTTGCCCAACTTGCCCATATTCACACAGCAACCACTTTCCCAGGTCGTAACACTCAGGATGGGAAACTCAAACGATGGGATAAAGTCATGCGTCTGTGTTCCAGGTTACGAGTCCTTGTAAGTAGGTAGTGTGATAAATGAAAAACTGAAAAGAGGTAAAACAGGACATTTGATTGTTCATTAGTTATTAGCATTCAACAAATACCTAGCTAACATTACTGTGTTATTAACATCCAATGTCTTCCACTTCCAGGCTTGAATATATGTGTGCAAGATGTTCGTTAATATTTTGGAATTTTTATAATTTACAGCTTTCTTGTAACACTATCAAACAGTGATGTAAGCTACAGTAGGAAGTGGTTGAATGCGAACATTAGCTAACGCGTTATAAAACATGGTGTTATACCCTGGAGTATGACTCGATGTCCCTCCAATTTTCTCTTTCCACTGTCTTTACTGTAGCTGATCAACCAGGAAGCTCTGAAATGAGATCTTTTGTCAGATTTCCTACATTTGTATGACTTGGAACACAGTAGTACAACATTTGAGCTTCCTAACCTGTGTGTGCTCTCAAGAGGAAAATGGCCATCATGTGACTATGGTTTACTGTCAGCTCTGGAGCCACCCTGCACGACCACCAACAGCAAATAAATAACTTGACTCTGGTGTATTGCAAAATATTTTGTTTAAAGCAGCATGTTGCATTATGTTGGACTAGGGGTTCAGATGCATATCATTCAAATGTGGCATTGGTTCGATTCTGGATAGGGGTCCCCGACACTTTTCCTGTCTGTATCTACACTCTTTGTTATCTAACAAAAGAAAAGTGCAAAAAATATAATTAAATATCAGCATGGATCGGAACCTGTCTCCTGACAGTCTCTGTACCTGTCTCTTGAACAAATATCTTTTGGTCTTTTAAATGCGTGCAAACAATCCACCGGTTTATGTTTTTGGCCAAACAAATGCCAACAAATGCCTGAGAGCACAGCTTGGTCAAGCATGTCCTTTCTGTGCATCCACCTTGCTCTCAGGCTTGTTTAATATCATTTGGTTTAATAATGGCTGAAAATCACCCACAGTTGAGAAGACACTGGGTGATACAGTATTATAATGAAAGGTGGGGCACACACCACAGTATATGCAAGCATTGTTTGAGTATGATTCATGAAAAGGAGCTACAGAAAGAGAAAAGGGGGGCTGTTGGTAATAAGGGAGAAAACATGACAGAGGAATCTGCAGTGTCTCCAGTGGAAGAGATGACACAAAGGGAAGTGGTTCCAAATGTAAAGGTTCGCTGGTCATGACTGTTTACAGAAAATACACAAATATTACAGAGGAAGTAGAGCTGCAAGGAAACATAGAATCCTATCAGTTGAGGGTTGTACTCTTCAGCCAACTAAATTTCATATGTTGGGGATGAACAAAGGAGAATCAATGCCCCTTTGATAAACATGAGCAAGCTGTGTGCAGTTTACTGCAGCTGGTAAAGGTCCAATCTCTTGCTCAAAAGCCCCTCAGCAGGGCAGATGTTTGCACAAAAAGGTTCTTGAACCTGAGGATTCTAATCAGTGGAGATCTAATTATGCTGAATTAAAATGCCACAGCTATTTCTCGTGTCAAGTTGTTTATTAAGCATCTGTGTTTGTTTATGTATCCATAGCTGCCTTATTTACATTATGAGGCATAGTGTAAATAAGGCAGCTATGGATGTGAGCTTGTTAGCTAAATCATAATTTAGGATTAAGCTGACAAGGTTAAAGAAAAAAGACATTAGAGAGTGATAAGGCTGTATACTTGGAGGAGAAACAGATGCTGATGTGATTTCATTGTCTTACTGATAGAAACAGCTTGACTCAATGGCTTCTCCCTGTAGACTCCTTTAGCAGGTGCAGCTGTGAGGGAGAGTGAGCTGCTGAGACTTGATGGGGATGTGTATCACTGAGTTCACTAACCTGTGGGGGATTACCAGAGGCCACTAAGGGTATGATGGAGTTAATTGCTAAAGGTTTACAGGGGAAAAACAAATTAAACGCAACATAAATTGTCTAATAAATGTGTGTTATTGTGTTAGTGTAATTAGCTTGAAGGAATGACGACAGCACAGACACACGTGGCACACTTTATTGCAGTTCCACTACTCCAATTTTCAGGGTGTGAACTTAATTCTGCCCTGTGCCTCTTATCATGGACGGTTATTTTTTATGGTTGCTGAAAGGGGAACGCCAGCCTAATTTTTGCATTTAGCATTTTTGCAGTTTATTTGAGTCGTGGTTTCAGTTCGGAAAATCACAAGTCAAGTCACAGTGTGTCACAGCAAAAAGGTCCTGGCTTTTGAACCACATACCGTGAGAGGCATTCTTGCATGTTCCCCTCATGTCTGGGGTTTTTCTCCAACCGCTTAAAGACAAGAGATGAGATGAAAGGCTGTGGTTGGAAAGATTGTAGAAGATTGTAGAGCAAGCTGAATTTGAAAGTGTCCAACTGAAAAAACACATGCTGCAAGTGGCTCTCACTGGCCAACTGGAAGATATGTATTAGCGACTAGCTAGCTACTTTTATTCCTCTAATAAATGCATAAATAAGTCGTTTCTCTTGCCTCGCTAATAGCCTTGTGGAAGACTGCAGTCCCACACTTTAAATGCAGGTGTTGAGTGTGTGCAGAGAGGCAGCTATGTAAGTACACAGACGAGTAGGATATCAAGTCTTTTCATACGGACTGATTGAGACCATTGGTTGGGCTAATAAGAGCCCTGCAACAGCCACAAACACTGTTTTCTTTCTTTCATGTGCCAGGCCATTTGATTTATTGATTGCTGTTGGGAAATTAAAATATTTTTTACAAATCTACCAAAAAATACAATAAATTCGTAAATTACCAACCCCAGCTTTAATCGGTGGTTCTAAATTACTCAGGGGTGTGAATGTAATAGTGACTGTTACGACAGAGTTACAGCTCTGTAAGGACACTCCCACACAGAGTTTAAAAGCCTGCCAACTCCCCTCCAGTTAGTTAGAACTGAATAAACCTCTTGTATGAGACGTGAAACGTCTTCAAAAAATGCCAGTGATACAGCACTTAAATTTACCATGACCTGGCTGATTGAGAGTCTTTATCAATGTAAAAATGAATGGTTGGCTGCCATATGTTTTGACCCTGTGCTAGCGTGAGAACTTGTTCAGGATGTAGTATCTGCTGCCACACCACAAGACTACAGGGCAGCTTCTTTCTTCAGGCTGTTAGGCTCTTGAACTCATCCTCGGCATGCCAGACTGTTTTTGGCATCTTGCCCTGATTGACGATAGCAGACTTAAATATGGGACAGAGAAGTAACTCCTTTAACAAAGCCTGTTCAGGGCAGACCTGCTGCATCTTTATTCCACCTCACCATTCTGTGTAGACGATATGAGGATGCAATCACTGCTGTTCCACCTCATAGCCAGTAGTAGAGGTAGTAATAACACCCAGTTGATGTCTGTGAGAAAAGAGTGAGCCGTTAGCAGCTAACTCAAAGAAGAACAGCAACCGAAAATGTTGGCAACTTGGGGAGAGAGTGTGCGGTCTGGAAATGTATTATAACAGGGGAACAGAATGCGCTGCCTGGTATTAACAATGTCAAACTGACTGGCAACACTGTTGTATTACCTTTAATGCCTCTTTTTGCAAAATGAGGGCAAGCTATCTAAAATCACACACCTACCTTTGGTTGTTTCAGTGTAGATGAATAATAGCAGTGTGAAGGATGTTCTTAGTTGTGCCGTAATTGCAGAACATCTGTGAAAACGACTCTAGATAATGAGGATGCCGGTTGACCTTTCGTCTTCTGACATCACAAGCCCCAGCCAGCTTCAGAGCAGTTACACTATCCCTCGGAAGATAACCTAACCACATTATAATTACCTGGCCTTATTATCATTATAAAGAAACAGAAAGTTGCATCCCTCATTGGATTGATAAAATACACTCACAACATTAAATTAGAAACACATTTGGCTCTTTACAAACAGTTTACTATGTCAGACTAGGTATCCACAGTAACTGATATGAATGTAGGAAACACACTGAATGTTCACACTGAGTGACCTGGCAATAGAAAGGGACAGACACAAGCAGACCTGTCTACCCAGAGAGGACAGGCTGTGCTGTCATGGTGTTGAGGAAGCTGTTGAGATAGAATCACACACCTTAGATAGAGTGTCATGATTACTGAAATAATGGGGAGGAATTCTGTCCAAAATCTGCCCCAAATTCTGAAGTGTGACAGAAAGGGAGAAATTACCCCTCATTCTGTGGGAAAAAGAATGTGCAATGTTGGAAGTATGTCACTTCCTGCCACGGCTAAAGAGACAACCAGTAGGACACAGAAAAATAGACAGATATTTTATAAATACCTTTATAAATATAACTCTCCTCACCATATTCTACTGACCATCATCTCCTTCTGTGTTTTATGTCCTCCAAGGAGGTTCTTTCCATGAAACTTGGATGGAGGATGGGTCTCTTTTGGTGCAGATCCTACGGTGGCCGACGACAAATCACAACAGCAAATCCAAATCACAACGTCAAGTTAAAAAACACAAAAGCAAGTTGGAAAGCACGATTGCAAATTCAAAAAACACAACGATGTTAACCAGAAATCACATCAGAATTTTGTCAACTGGAACAGACGGGACTTCAACTTGTTGACTCTGATTGGGCAGCTCAGTGTCAATTACAGTGGGAAATGTGCAGAGGTCCACGCTGACCAGTCCTGTGTTTTCCCCTCCCTTCTTGTCGTATGTTCATCTCCCTCTGTCAGTGTTTCGTCTCAGGCTGGGCGTGGCTGACCTACTTTATGATCATCAGCCAGACTCCTCTCATCTGCTGCTCCACTCACCTGTGGTCCATCTACACTGATCACCAGCTACCCGTTTCCCCTCCAGCCTTCACCAGTTCTTTGTGAAACCATCCGTGGTAACACATAGGCCTTGCTTGCGAAGATTTTGTGTAACTCTGCCCGTTTTTTTCACCTTTTCTCCCCTCTGTACTGCCCACTCTGATCCTGTCCCGCCCAGCCTCGCCTGTACTCTTGTCAGAAACCCAGCTCTGGATTATCCACAGCGGACCTTCTGGGAGCTGCTGCCTCATTTTGAACTCTTTGGTTTTTCTTCATCAAAACAGTCTTTGCTCTAAACTCCTGTCTCCGGCATCTTAATTGTGGTCCAGTTTTGAATACTACTGAGTATAACAATACCGAAGAAGAAGCGTTTGAAGTGAGAAGGTCCATTTTCCCTCATCTGGCTCCAGTGGTTCCAACGTTTGTCCTTCTGGTTTAGTGCTAGCAAGGGCATATTCAGCAGCCACATCATAGTGATTGGACAGAGTTGGCTGCATTTCCACTGTAAATTTCACCACAGTAACTGTTTATAAATGAATAACTTGACAGCCACACATGTTCAAGCAGGAATCTCATCTGGAATCATGCGAGAATGAGCATCATCAGCAAACAAGATCAAAGTTTTCCGGGACATTTTGCTCAGGTAAATATTGCTAATCTTATTGATCTGTCCCTGTCACATAATGTTGCTTACTGTAGTCTGGTACTTTAACTGTTCATACGTACACTCGATTTTCCTTTTTTCAGGTTCATTTATGACAAGTGACCAACAGACGGCAGTGAGGTAATGTTATAAAGGATTTGATGTGAGGAGCTGCATAGGTAACATGTTAGCATGTGCTTTAATCACAGCATGTGATATAAACACATGATGTAAATTGTAAGTAATGGAACAGCGTACGATGTGGCACATTGATATCTGAAATGATTTATAGTAAAAGAAAAAAGAAAAGAAAAAAGAGACAATAAACTTACAGTCACTACAGTATGCTTATTGCGTCTTTTTTCTTTTTAAAAAAGAAAAACAATATACATATATACATTCTATATAGTTACTTGCTTATGTAGTTGAAGTGTCTTCAGCCTTTCAATGCTAAAAGTGTAATAATAATAATAGGTTTTTGTCGAAGCTGCAGATGACATGCTTGATATGGTTTTAAAAATGCTCTAGAGAACACTGTAAAAATTGTAATCTGTCAACCAAGTAACAAAGTTTGACTGTAAAACTTTGTTTTGCTTACTACCTGTATCAGAGAATAACTAGCAGAACATCTTCATAGCCAAGCTGAAATGCCTTTTGGTCCTCCTAAATGCAAGGTTTATCGCCTTTCTAAACAGAGAAATGACATTAGACTTTTGTAAAGAACATATTTTTCAAATGTGAAAGGTCCCTTACTACTTCATTTAAAAATTAGCAAAACTTTGTTTAAAGCACTTTAATCATAGCCAATGAATGGAAAATATACATCATGTTTTTAAAATGGCCAATGTAGTAAAGCCACAACTTTAATGTAAATTGTCCAGATCATGTCCTACACTGAGGAGAAGGGTTTTTGTATACTGGTAATCAGTGTTGGGAAAGTTCACTTTCTACATGAACTAGTTCAAAGTTCAGTTCACAAATTTTAAAATGAACTAGTTCAGTTCATAGTTCATAATTCAAAATTTTGAACTAAGTTCATAGTTCCAAAAATGAAGTAGTTCATAGTTCTTTTTTTTTTCAATATGTTGATGTGAGCTATTATTTTTCTAAATGATTGCCACAGCCCATATAGAACCACAGACAGCAATCATTATATCAGTTTTAACACTGAAGCTGCAGCTCTCCCACAATATACTGCAACACCAGGCTGTCCAGCTGCGGCTGGGAGATGAAGACAGCGGAGCCGCTACTGTACACTGTTAATGTGATCTGGGTGGTAGAGGATCTGTTTTGGCTCGCCGTTTGAGTTTTTATTCACTTGCACAGACCTTGAAATGCTCACCGGGTGCTTTAGTTCAATGTGCCGTTTCAGGTTTGTGGTACAGGATAGAATACAAATTAAAAATAGAAAATAAAAAAATACATAAATAAGTAAATAAATAATAAATAATTTAAAAAAAGAAGAAGAAGAAAGGGAAAAATAAAATAATAAATGAATAGATAGTTCAGACAGTGGCTTCAGGGAAAAACGTTTCATAATGACTCAGTAAGGTATTACTTTTTTTTGTTATTTATGAAAATCAGAGATTTAAGCAAAGAGCTCAGTTCCAGGAGAAAAGGAGTACATTTAGGTAGTGATTTTTGCAAATTTTTGTTTGAGAATAGAACATTTTGCAGAGGATAACAAAGTTCATCATGTGTTCAACAGCATTATCTTCTAGGTTAATATAGTAGCAAATAACATGTTTAAGGGTAAGAGAATGGACAGAGTTAGCAGCATCAAAAAATGCGATTCAACAACACGCCTGTCTTTCTAAAACCGAGGCGTAATATTCCTCCTTTTCCAAAAGCCGCCTCTGAGGTAGGCGTAAACATGTGACGTGACGTGAAGCTCGAAGTTCCTCTGAAGTTTGGCTGTGAACAGTTGACAACGAATTTGACTTCAAAATAAGAGCTTTACATTGCACCCCTTGGAGTTTAGAACTGGGTCCTTAGCGGGGGGCTTTTAATTTGAAAGTAGCGACTGTTCTTGCTTGCCGACACACCATCAAGCTAACACAAGCAAACAGCTACAGAGACCGAGGAGACGCTGCACCTCCTGGAACTCAGCGGCTGTCCAGTTGTTCATCTTAATGTCCGCGGATGAAGTGATGGACTGACTGCTGTGATCAGCTGTTTCCTGGTTTTAAAACTGTTATGTCTGTTCAGGACGAATTAATCTGTGTTCGTTTGCCTCACTGCGTGTTTGGTATGCAGCTGTTTCTGTCTGTCCTCTAAGGCTCGATGGGAATCTGGCGCTGTCTTGAACGAAGTTAAACTGAGAGAACGCGCCGTTCACAAACGCCAGAATGAACGGGCGCCATCCTTGTTGCAAGACGCCAGAGCAAGAGCGAGAGAGAGAGCTCTTGATAATCTAACTATGTAACAGGGAAAGAATGAATGTAGCCTATGTCTTTATTACACTGCAGGGATCGAAATTAGCACCCGTGTGCTGGCGCCTGGTGGGTGAATTGAATCAGTTTACCAGCAACTGTGACGGATTCATTGCAGTCAGATCCGATCCAATTAATCTTAATGATCTATATCTTGGTTAAGGCATAACAGTGCGCTTTACATGACCCAAGAGTTAGATCCGGTCAAATTATGTTTCTGATTCGACCAAAGTGTCAGCTGGACTTTAGAAGGCCGGAAATCCACAACTACATGAACGGCTGTAAGCGGTCATTTGGACCGCTAGATTTTAAACTCTATAATCTCTCATGTAGCCTAAATACCCGATTGAGTGATGAATGCATTCATTATGTCATGATATATTTTTCTTTCACGAAACTAAACCAAAATGTACATTTTAACAATACATTTATTAACAACATAATAAACCGTTATTTTTTGCATATTTACACAAGAATTTAATATAGAAAAGTTAGAACAATTAAAAGTAACTCATTTGATTATGAATGATTTTATATTAATATATAGGCCTAAGTTAAAAAAAAATATAGCCTAGGTAATAATCGAAAAAGATGGAAACGAGCTGATCTCAAACTAACAAAGAGCCGTTGTGAACAGTGATCATGATCACTGGTCAGTCTACAGATGACCTCCGCTCTCCTCACACAGTTACCACACACGGGCTTGTGGTATTTCAAGTGTCTGAGGTTTGGTTCCGTTTGCAGCTCTTTGGACCGGCACTGCCTCTGTGTCTCCGTGTCTGCTGCTGCTGCTGCGGTGGTTGGTTCCGCTGCTGCCACCTTGTGCCGACTGCCGCGGCCGCTTTCCCCTCCATGTATTCTGCCCTCAGCTCCTCTGCAGCTGCTGCAGGACTTTCCTCCAGGCTCTCCTGCTGCTGGTGCTCCTTGAATAAGATGCGGGCATTGATCCCAGTCAGGTCGAGGATGTTGTAGAAGACCGCCACTGGCCATCTTTCCGCCTTTGACGGAGTACGCCCTCGCACCTGGTCCGGGACGTCCACGCTGTACTTGGTGTTGTTGTAGTACATCATAGACTCTGGTGTTGCCTTCGCCCTACTGAAGGTGCCCACACCTGTGTGCAGGTGCTCAGGATGCAGACATTCTTCCTTGGCTGGTACACAGTCAGAGTCCGATCACTTCAGCACCTTCGTGTTGTGAACAGCTCCGCTCGCTGTTTCATGGAGGGAGGAACTCCCGTTTTTGTTTGCCCATGGTGCCAACCAAGCTACTTAATACAACTATATAATTATTAACTCAAGTAAATTCACAAAGAGGCACAGCTGGAGACCACTAACACAGTTAGAGACAAGAGAGACAATGAAAGCAGCAAACCACGCGAAAAATGGAACAATGAAACCCCGCGAAGTGATGCGGTCAGTTTGACCGCTTATGGAAGAAACAGGTTAACATATCATATTTTGTGTAATTTATATAAAAACCATTCCAAGTTAAAATACAGACACTTTTAGGAAAAGTCATGTAACAGCAGTAGCCTATTGCATTTTTTCATTCAATGTTATAAGTGTTGTATTTTCTCCATAGCCTAAGTGTTTTTATTTTCCTCAATTCCTAATATATATAGGCCTACAATTAATGAAAATAAATTAAATGTTAAATAAACTATTTAACATGGTAGATCCCTTTATTGTTTTTCATATGCAGTTAAGGTGCAACATTTTGAATTGGGACATTGAGATTAATGGGTAATGGTGGTAAGGACATCGGCCCCCACCACAGAAAGGACAGTTGTGTCCCACTTTGACAGATGTGGTCCCACTGAAAAAGGTTTGGGGACCCCTGCTGTAAATCATTGGTGGTGATACGGTGCAAGGACTGTATTGCGCAGATATTACAAAGGATCTTGTTTGCAGGAAGCTAGCATGCTCTCTCCCTCTCTCCTGTATATGGCCGAGCATGTTTACCAGAGGATGCTTTCATTAAGCACAGTACAGACTACCCACAAATTGTTTGCTCAAAAGCATAATAAAGAAACTAAGCTAAAAGACATCAGTCCAGCTTGTCGTTTCCTCTCCCACCAGGGATCTTCAGGGATGAGGGGGGCATCATGAGCAACACAGTGGCCACAGACAAGTGTGATGCAACAGAACGGGGAGTTGCTGGGTCTGGAGATGTGTTCATTTTTATGTGTATCTATTAAATTACATTGTTGGCCCTATTTTTCAGTTCTAGCGTGAATGATATGTGTGAGCAGCCCCCCACATACACATATATATATACACACACACACACACACAAACATTGTTTTTGTGTTTAATAACCGTAATATTCATATTTACAATTATTATTAATTGTAAATCAATGAAACAGTAACATAAATTAACATTTACCATGTAGGCTACTAATTTGATAATAAGTAAGACATTTGTTGTGACTGTTTTATCAATTCTCTATTTAATTTGAGAATTCAGTTTATTTAATCTTAGTCATTCTTCAGTCCTATTGTTTGTGTGTGTGTGTGTGTGTGTGTGTGTGTGTGTGTGTATCCCCCCATCACCACCACACAAACATAATATTCACATTTTTATTCATAACGTGAAGTTAATCCATGAAATGTTAACATTATAAGTTAGTGATTATTATAGGTTTCTAACTAACTTCTGAGTAAAGTCGTGGCGAGAAAATTAACTAATCAACTAATCTTACCATAAACATGTAAATGCACAAAATGCATAGAATTATGTTATGTGTAAACCATACAGTCTATGGTGTAAACGTACGTGTTTGTTAGGCTTTTATTTTGGAGATTAACTAACTTCCGCTTGAGACTTCCGGTATGGATCGGTTAAATGGCGGCTTTTATTTTGGCGGCTAACCAACTTCCGGTTGGGACTTCCGTTATGGATTGGATATCCACCTGTTTCCTCAGAAGACTCTGGGGGCTGCCATGACAGATAACTACTTCCGCCCGCGGTTCTCTGTTTCCGGTTGCCTTGCAACTGCATGACTGACCACTGCTGCCAAGCTAGCCCTAAACAACTAGCGTTATGTCATAAAGGCTGAATTGTTTTTAAATCAGCTCAGGTACAACATGTGTCGTTGTTGTTTGCCACAGCAATTCATGAAAATTGAAGTTTTTTTTCAGAAACGTCTCGTGTAGTACATCAGCAACTTAGACAAACATGTCCGTGCCCTGCACCCCACACGTCATGCTGAGGAAGGAGGAACGGAGGCTAGCGTGGCTCGCAGCTTTCAGACTGATATAAATATTTGTGTTTATTAATATATTCCACAGAAGAGCTGCTGCATGACTGCATGACTTCTCTAACCCGACAATGTCCGAGCAGCCGCCTGTCTCCACGACTCCTCTTTCCTTCAGCATCATAGCTTGACTGACACTGTGGCTGGGCGCTAACGTTACTGCTGCCTTCAGAAATATAAACTTGCTGTGTTTTTTAAACAGTACTTTCCCGATTGTGTTACTGTGCAGGTAGTTGTATGCTTCTGTGCT
Organism: Diplodus puntazzo; assembly: GCA_963678695.2. NCBI lineage: Eukaryota > Metazoa > Chordata > Actinopteri > Spariformes > Sparidae > Diplodus > Diplodus puntazzo. The sequence goes on along the minus strand of OZ023175.1, from coordinate 25,321,196 downwards.
TTTGTAACTACGTAATTCTCCGCCGTCAACACCTTTAGAAAATATAAGATAGTTAACGATCGATGTAACGTTAGCTAACGTTGGGCTAATGCTTCATGTCATCTGCCCACTCCGTGAGAACTCAGTGAGAATTGACGGTGAGGCACTGTGAGAACTGTCCTCACGACTTATTAAGACATCCGTACTGTGTATCCACCTCCAATTTTTATCAATTCTGCCGCTTTCTTTGTGTTAAAAGCCGGTTTTTAGAGCGAGCGTGACAGCTACGTTGGCGTAAACACAGAGGTCAGCCAGCTCAACCGGAAGAGCATAACCGACTACCGCTATGAACCATGGGTAAACTCACGAAGTCAGGAATAAGGTGGATATGGCGGCGCCCTTGTCGGCCATCTTGACTGCAGATGGGTACTCTTGTGTTTTTGGAATTCGCAGTCCTGGTGTCAAACTTGCTATTCTGAGATAGGGAATTTTCTGACATTTTTGTCAAATTCTCAGGGAATAATTATGTAAGCCCTGAGGTAAAGTGAGATTTTTTTTTTCTAGTGATCCATTTTCTAAATACAAAAAAAAAGGAAATAGATTTTTTTTTCACCCAAAAAACATATTCTTTTGTCATGAAACTTTTTTTTTCCATACATGGAGAAGAGTAAAAAAAATAGTGAATGAGAATTTTTTTTTTCTGCTGTAAAAAGCTTCGCAGCTCCTACCCCCAACCAGGATAACAAGTGACAGGGATAGGATGACTAAATCAAGCTTATGAAGGCAATGGACGAGTATTTCAGAGAATAGAGATTTCACTGTTGAAGAGAATCTGCTGTCTGGGTGCCGTGTACTTGTTTCACTAATGGAGAGATGAGTGCAGTCTACTTCAAAACTCACAAACACAAGCAGGGACAGATAACAAAGCATCACACAAAGGCATTATGTTTTATTGAAAATAGAGCGACCCATGAGAGAGCATCCACAGCTTTGAAAAGAAAGGTCAGATTGACGCTGCTGTTCTCGCTGCGAGAAAGGAGCCGTCTCCTGGGTCCGCCATAAACACATGTTATTTATTCAGCCCGACTTAATTAACGATTCCCGACTCAGCGTCAGTGTTAGCAGCGATTTCTCGAAGGAGGCGGCTGGGTAATTCACATTAATTCATCATCCAATAAATAATCCTCAGGTGCACGGCGTCATCGTCTGCCAAGTTTGCAGCAAATAAAGACCATCTGCTGCTTTTACTCAGACTTGATTGAAATGACAGCCATCTAATGAAAGGATATAAAAAGAAATTCTTTCTGCCAATTGGGATCTTTGTTACATGTGACCAGAAAAGAGTGGCACAAGGAGCAGGAGGAGATGAAAGAGGATTTCCAGGTTAAGATGCAGACAGAGGTCTAATGGAGGTTAAAGCAGAAAGTTGTCAAACAAAGCCTGCGCATCAAGAGCAAACCTCAGGCTAACGACTGGATTTTTTACTCATTGAAATTTCACAGTGTGCTGTCATTGGCTCTCAGTTCTCTTCAGACTCGGTGGGGGGGCTCACCATGACTCCTTTGGCTGTTTCCTCCTCTGTGGGTTTTGCCATGCTTCCTCGTGCACATGTGACTTTGCATGCTGCCCACAGCCATGCTGCAAAGTGGATGCCAGGGAAGTTCTTCCCTTCAGCACAAAAACTCTACGTTCTAATGACAATATGGTGCTGAGTTTGTCATCCATATTCAAAGTGTGTTGGATGCAAAGCTTCAAAGTTTCACTGAATTCTTGTGTCTAAGCACGAGTGGGTCTGTGGGAGTTCATCTGGTGATGACTAGAATGTGCAGCCAACCTCATGATTCATTTCAAATCATTTTAAATTCACAATTGTATGTCATAGTTTGAGTTTCACTTGTAACTTATCATGGATAACGTATGCACGCACAACGTGCATCAATGTGACTATGTAGCAGGTTTAAACAAAAATATTACAGGAGAGGCAAAACTTATTTCAAGTTATTCATTTGATTTTGATTTTAATTCCTCTGTGTCGAATTGTTGAATATCACCAGTGGTGGTATGATGGGTCTAGGCCAGTGATGGGCAACTTTAATGATAGAGAGGGCCACAAAAATGTTATCCTCACTACTAGAGGGCCAGATTGTAATCGTGTAGGATACTGTATCCCCATCATTCAATTAGCCAATTTAGCACAGAGACAAAACATTCACATTCCTGAGTGATATACAATTATTTCAGTGCAATGGCATCTCAAAAATAATCATTCAATTAAATAACGCAGGCACAAAGTGCAACAGTAATAACAAAAACCAATATTCATGTTTGAAGTGCATTTCTACTCTCTGCCCTCCCATTCCTTGACATGTTTCATATTTATGGTGTGATGTTTGTGCCACATTCGTGAAGGAGCAATGGGAGATTTTGAGCACAGAAAAGTATATTTTGCTACCATATAAATTATATTTTGAAGAGAATTTTTCCCTGGGCAAAACATAATTTCATTTCATAAATTCTGTGCTCAATAAATGTATTTGCACGTTTGCTTTTATGTATTTTAAGGTGCAATAATAACCTTGCTGGCTGCGCTGCAGACCGCTCACTCTTGCTCTCAATCTCTCCTTCTGTGCGCTCAACTTTGCCTGCACACTGGCTCAAGTTAACACTGCATGAAAACAACTAATCTGAATTTAGCGTCTAATCTCCAAGTCTCCCGCTGGGTTGACTTTGTGGCACATTTTTATCGCTGTGCCAGCTTGAGCGAGTATTCTCCATCACTGCTGCACTCTGTCCTCTTTAGCTACCCTGAAAAAATTAATCGGCATCAGTTTGGAGGTGATTGCCAGGTTATGATGGCTGAGGGAGGAGAGAAAAGCCATGAAAATGTGGTCGACGAAGACGTTGTGGTGAAAAGAAACAGCACTTCTGCTATATGGACTTATTTTGGATTCAGGAGAGACGACGTGTTACAAACACAGGTACTGTGTAAAACATGCCGAGCAGTTGTTGCAACTTCTAGAGGAAATACAACCAACCTCCATCACCACCTGCAATACAACCATAAAGACCTAAACCAACAATTCAAAACTAACGTTAGCCATCATTAACTGTATAGTTAATAATATGCAAACTTCAATATTTGTTTTATTTATCGCAAGTTATATCATCATTGCAATATTGAACAGTGTTATCGCACATCGCAGATTTTCCTCACATCGTGCAGGCCTACTGACTAGTATAACCACTAGTCTGCACTGTAGGAAGCAGTCAAGTTGTTGTTGACAAAACAGTGACTACCACAGCATAGGGTGCTGAAGTGCCATCAAAGGCTGCTGCTAAACAGGGTTGACATTCATATTTGTACAAATACTTCCCTGAAGATGACACCAATTACAAGGTGAAGTGTCGTTTGTGAACGGTTGTTCTGAACAACAAAATGAACTTGTCTGTTATGCATAAATCTAAAGATAAAACACCCGCTGCCAGCAGGTAGCACTGGCAGAAATGTTAGCACCACTGAGAATCGCACACCACAGAGGCTTGACCTCGACTGGCGGAGGTCAAGCCTCCATCCCTCCTCCGCTGATGCCCTAGTTTATTTAAACACTGACCAAAAAGCTGGCAAGGTGGACATTATATGCAAGCAGGACAATGAAAGCAATTAATGTCTTATTAGTGACCAATACAGGGGTGGCTGCATTTCTTTGATGACATTTTATTTTATTCTTTTGTTTAAAATAACCAAAGTGCTATCTACTTCTTTTGTTATACTTATAAACTATGTTCTATACAGACAGTAATACTCTAAAGTAACTTATTACTTTTAAATGTAATAATATAATTTAGATGTAACTTGCCCAAAAGTAGGTGCTGCCCCAGCAAACATTCAGGAGCTGATAATTGTTTGAACATCCAATCACGACATCCCGTTCATATTTTACCATTGTGACTGAGATGGAGTATGATTTTTGGATGTTGTGTCACACTGTAGTGAGCAGTTTTAATAATGGTGCTCTACGAGTAAAATGCATTTCAGGCTTGGTGTTGCAATTCCATGGTTGGCCACAAGGACGAATCGGAGGCTAGTTTGAGTCGCTATGCGATTTACAGCTGTTTTAATACAAAAAGCTTTGTTAATAGACACTTTTCACAGCAGACATGTTGACTTATCAAAGCAGGAAAAACACAGGGGTGACCGATTACTGACTGACTTCATTCTGTTCAGTGTCCCCAGTGAACAGATTTCCTTAAATAAAAAAAAAATATTTGAACAATATTATGTCTGCCCTTTTCAAGCAGAAGAATATGTGTGGATCTGTGTCATGGAACAAAAATAATCCGTCTGCAATTCCCATGGGGTGGGACCAGTCTTTAACAAAATGCAGTAACATCATTTTTTTTTGCATGTGTTTATATCTTGTTTGTAAAACTCAGGAAATGGATGCCTTTTCAGATTATTCTGTGGCAAACCGTGTCTTGGAACTTATTTTTAGAAATTAAGAAGGACAATATAGAATCCAAAAGAAGTTATACTGAAGATCAACAAGTCACTATTGATTAACAATGAGCTGCCTTCCCACAGCAGAGCCTCCAGAGCTAGAGGGTTGGTAGTGAGATGTGGAAAAGGTCAGGCCTCTTTGACATGTGAAATGAGAACAGACCTTGATACCACAATCTCCCAACCCCTCAGATGGCATGGCTGTGCCCTGTGACAGTATCAAGCCCGTGGACCCGTGCAGCTCTAGGTACCCAGCCAGCCACGAAAAAAATGATGAGGTCCCTGTGTGTGTCTGGGCTGCTGTCGCAACCAATAAATCTTCCCTGGTGAGAGTCAGGGGCTGGGATGTACTAATTGCTTTATTGATTTGGAGTTTTGCCCTACGACAGCACCTGATAAACACATCAGGGCGACGGGAGAAAGCACATGGGCCTGGAGAGCTTTAGCTTTCACCTTTATCGTTTCTAAAGGCAGGGAAACTTAGCTTTAAGAGAGGTGACTGGCCTTGTGTCGAGTTTTTTTTTTTTTTTTTGCCTAAACATATCGCTGGCCATGAATTTTAACAAAGAGAGAACATCAACATCTGCTGTCAGATGCGTTTCTCCAGGTGATGTTTGAGTAGGCGGTGGTGGCGGGGAGGGGGGATTAGGGACAAGCCGTAAACAATATCACAGAGATGTTTGTCTCACATGCCTCATTCTGCTCTCCTTGTGTTCTAACCACAGAGATCTAGCTCTGTGATTTAATTAAAAAGGCTTTGGCATCATTTGTCTGCCTTTGTTTAGTTATGCATCAGTGAGAGTGTTAAAGGCGAGGTAGAACAACTAAAGCAGAGTGGTCTGTCAAGCACAGCTTAATTTTAATATCTAATGGAGTTTATTTTTAATGAGAACCACAGGAGATTAGTTACAGCCTTTAGGACAATTCCCTCTGACAACAATCAAATACTGACAGGACAGCACCAGCTTAGTGTAAATTATATCTCATGTCAGTGAAAAATACAGATCTTTGAACCTCTCATAATATCACAGAATGCCGGTTGTATTGCACCTAATGAATTTTAAGCAGCAGCATAAAACACAAATGGCAACTCACTAGCATGGCTTTTTTAAATCAGCCACATGGAAAACTCAATTTGCTTGTTTAATATATGATTTTGTGCAGCATGTTTCCATTTTTGGGCAAAACTGGAGATTAGATGGACTGTAGGGAAGTGGGCTGTGCTGAAGAAGTGGTCTGAGAAGCTTTTCTCTGTTGTCTCACATGTATTTCACATGACCACAGCTGCTGCTTCTATCAGTGCATTTTGATCTATCTGTTTTAATAAACATTCAATTTCTGCATTGATGGCAGTAATGTCAAACACTCAATATTGCAAAAGGTTTTCACACTTTGCTGAGGGGAAAACAGTTTTCCAAAGTACAAGGTGCATTTATTTACCAATTTTTGCAACATTAGGGAACAAAACCAGGTTTGAGTGTTCTCTCACCGTTATGAGGAGGGGGGCTGAGAACATAGCCCTGGGTTTCACCGGTACTGAGCATTGCCAATCCGTACTGTCTAAGGTCTTCTTCTGAGACAGTCCAATGACCAATTGAAGGGTGTAGTATTCAATGCCATGGGTGTGAAGTTTTCCGCTTCATGGGTGAGATTGTATTTAATGCTGAGTGTTCTCTATCTAAGGCTTTTCCATTGCATACTGTAGTGGTAATATCAGTGCTTTTGTGGATATGGGATAGGTTGGGTGGTCACGATGTAAAAGAAGGGGAGGGTTAGAACAATAATGGCTGGCGGGAATTGTCATGATGTAATTTAGCGCGAAAAACGTAACTCCGTCACTTTCCAGGATGTTTGGTGGGTCAGGATCTAGATCACTACACATTATAACAGCATCCATATGATTATGAACTGTCCGCGGGTTTAGATTAACACGGGGAACACCTGGGGAAACACCGACGTCATCATCATGACGTGTACCGTCACGCCTCTTTAGGAGCCGCAGCGCCGGCTTTCTGTGTGAATTACACACGTGAAGGCGGAGAGGCTTCGCTCTGTGTGAATCACCATCGGCAGAGAATTGCCGAACCACCGCTCTGGAGATAATGCGGAGAGGCTGTGTGAAAAGGGCTAGAGCCACTTTAAAAAGCTCTGCAAGCTAAACAGGCAGCAGCATTTACACAGAAGGAGAACAAAGACGAGCTTGCAGAACTTCGCACAGTTTCGTGGAAGTTTTCACAAGAGTTAGGTTGTTCACATGATATTTAGTTGCACAACTTTGGCGGATTTCAGCTGACTTCTGCAGTGCACCCGGTCCGAGGGCAACGGCATGCCTCACGAACAAAAGAAATGTCAGAGCTAGGTGCAGGACGAAAATGAAGAACTGATATCTGGGCACACAAATTGATGCAACATTTACAGACGACTCATCCAGAGAGAGAGAGAGAGAGAGAGAGAGAGAGAGAGAGAGAGAGACAGTCCAATTGTTTTCAATTATTTTCAACTATTTTCTGTTCTTCCTGTCACCTGTCTTATACAATGAAATCCCTTTCAATATGCATGTGGAATATACAGGGCCTAAAATCTTCAACCTTCGGGCTGAAGAGTTTGGCACCAGAATTTTTAGCAATTCTTATAGATATTGATATCATCATTCTACAGGAAACATGGTGTAAAGCTGATACTGTTACCCACTGTCCCAACAATTATAGAGAAATGATAGTGCCATCTCAAAAACACGGCAACGCTAGTAAAGGTAGGGAATCTGGAGGATTAATCATTTGGTATAAATCTGATCTGCATATTCATATTGATCCCCTAAAATGGAAAAAAATTACATTTGGTTAAAACTAAAGAAAGAGCTCCTATTAACAGAGAAGGAATTATTTATTTGTGCAATATATATCCCTCCCTCCGAATCACCCTACTTCTCAGAAGACGCCTTCCTCACCCTAGAGACAGAGATAAGCCATTTCCAGGCCCAGGGAAATGTGCTCATCTGCGGGGACACAAATGCACGCAAAGGAACACTTAATGACCTCACAGATCCACAAGTGGACAAATACATCACAAATGGAAATATATCTAACACTTTCACTCTGCCCTGCAGGAACAATAGTGACCAGGTCATCAACAAGAATGGAAGAGAGCTGGTGCAGCTCTGCCAGAGCCTCGGTCTGTACTTTGTCAATGGTAGGGTACGGGGGGGGACAGCCTGGGTAGATTCACCTACTGCTCACCTCTTGGCCATAGTACTGTAGACTATATGATCACAGACCTTGAACCTTCCTCTCTCAGCTCATTCACTGTTAAACCGCTATCCCTGAGATCTGGAATCGCGGACTTATAACCCCAATTTATAAAAACTGAGACAAATTTGACCCTAATAATTACCGAGGCATCTGTGTGAACAGTAATCTGGGGAAGGTTTTCTGTAACATTATGAACACCAGACTTATGAACTTGCTTACCAAACACAATGTCTTGAGCAAAAGCCAAGTTGGATTCATACCAAAACAGCGCACAACCGATCATATTTACACCCTACATACCCTAATTGATAAACATATAAACCAAAATAAAACCAAAATGTATGCCTGTTTTATTGACTTCCAAAAAGCTTTTGACTTTATTTGGCATGATGGATTATTTGACAAAATTATTGAGAGTGGTATAGGGGGTAAAACATATGATATTATCAAATCAATGTATTCCGGCAATATGTGCAGCGTAAAAATAGGCATAATGAGGACAGAATACTTTACCCAAGGACGAGGCGTCCGCCAGGGCTGTAACCTCAGCACTGGACTTTTCAATATCTACATAAATGAATTGGCAACTACCCTAAAAAAGTCATCTGTACCTGGTGTAAGTCTCCACAATAAGGAGGTGAAATGCCTCCTCTTTGCAGATGACCTGGTTCTGCTGTCCCCGACAGCACAGGGTCTACAGCAGAGCCTGGATCTGCTAGAGCATTACTGTCAGACCTGGGCCCTGACAGTAAACCCCAAAAAGACCAAAATAATGATCTTCCAAAAAATATCAAGATCTCAGGACATTCAACCTAAGTTTACAATTGGCACACAACAGGTAGAATACTGCACAAACTACACCTATCTAGGAATAAAACTAAATTCAACTGGACATTTTAATGATGCAGTTCATGAGCTGAGAGATAAAGCACGCCGGGCTTTCTACGCCATAAAGAAACATATACAAACTGAAATACCAACATGAATTTGGCTAAAATTAATTGAATGCGTTATTGAACCAATCGCACTCTATGGCTGTGAGGTGTGGGGTCCACTTACAAAACATGAATTTACTCAGTGGGATAAACACCCCATGTAGACCCTGCATGCAGAGTTGTGTAAAATTCTTCTACATGTCAAGAGGAAAGCCACAAACAATGCATGCAGGGCAGAATTAGGCAAATACCCACTAATTATAAAAATACAAAAAAGAGCAATTAACTTTTGGACACATCTAAAACTAAGTGACCCCCTCTCGTATCATTATCAAGCCCTGCAATGCCAAGACATGAGCAGTAGGAACCCCCTTACTGGTTCGGAGGCTGAGATCACAAACCTGCCCTTCTAACACAGCCCAGGAACACACCACCTCACCAATCACACCCAACCAAATCACTAAACAATTAAAACAAAACTACATCACCTATTGGCAAACACAAACCAAAACACATAGCAAAATGCAATGCTATCTGGCTCTAAATCGACCCTACACCACAGCAGATTATCTGAGCACGGTGACCGATCTCCAAGACAGAAAGCTCTCAACCCTATCGAGTTGGCCAACGTATTTGTTATTGTCTGTGTGAATTAACTTGTGATCTTTAAGGGAAGAGATATCATGAAAAATGAGAATGGAAATATTTACACATCCTCACAATTTGTGTTTGCTGAGAGCAATCTGCCTGCGATCTCTGCAACAGCTGGCGGCAGAAATTAAAGCTTTGTTGAGAGAAAGCAGAAGTTCAAGTGGTGTGTGCTGCTCTCAGTTATGTTCTGTAACACTCTGAACACCCCACAGGGTTAAGAGCTTATGTGCACCCCAAGTCGTCATACTTTGTTAGTTGAGACAGTAAATCATGACGAAAATGCAGCTTTCTAATGCATGTGCAGTGAATTGTTCTTACAAGTGATGAATTTGATGTAGATTTTTAGCCATTACTTTGGTCCAGACTGAACTACTGTATATCAACTATGGATAGATAGCTTGTCATGACATTAGGCAGTGGTAGTCCATTGGTATTTGGTTTCCAGGAGATGAATCATATGACTTTGGTGATCATATGACTTTTCCTCTAGTGCCATTGCAAACGTTTTTTGTTATTGTCCAGAATCATCAGACGTCACGGCCCGCTGCATGCAGCCATACGAAGAATGCATTGACATACCACTGTCACACTATGGCATGAGTATACGTCCATGGGGGAGATTATAACTGCTCTGATCCACTAAGTAGCTGTACTTCACCTGAAAGCTGTTTTCTAACAGACTTTAAACAACAACAACAACAGAAGGAGAAGGTAGAAGACACAATTAAACATGACAAAGAAGACACTGACAGACTATACACTTTTGCAAGTTCAATTCACCTGCTTCTGTCAAATCAGCTGTGTGGGAATATTTTCTAAATTGAATGGTAGATCAGACGAGGTTGGTGTGTTAGCATTGTTGTATATGAGTGGAACACGTGCAACATGCTAACACATAATAAAAAGTATCACATAGATGTATCGATCGCCAGAGCAAGGCAAAAAAGTAGGATTCCAACAACTTCTCCCCACAGGTTTAAAGGTTCATTTGCCAACATCATCAGGTCAACATTTGAATTGAACTGAGATGATGAACATGGTAACATTAAACATGTTAGCATGTTATTGTCAGCATGTTAGCATGCTTAAATTGGCATTTAATACAATTTAAAGTCCGTGTAAAGCAAAAATAAATTTGTGTGATGAGTTTGTCATACCACAGAAACATGTGTCATTGACCACTGAGCCAAATTTGAAAGATTAAAAAAATTGCCAAGTATATAAAATTAGGTATCAAAATCCTGGAAAAACAAGCACTTCTCTCTGCTGTGAAATGCTGGGGGCGTGTCAGTTAGAGGCGCTGGAGCCACGCCCACGCAGGAGGGGAGCTGCCTCCGTGTACTGCAGGAGGACCTAACCTATTTTTTTGTATGAAAATCTTTATTTAACATTTGCAAAAGTACAGACAAGCAGATATAGCAGGCACTGAGTGATAAGACAAGATACAAAATGAATAAAAAATATATCTCTTGATAAAATAATACATGTAATATGAATAGAATAAAATAAATATGTATAAGGCATTTCTTATTTTGGGGTAAGTGAAAATGACTTTAAGTATTGTAGTGTCCGTTCACTTTTCTTATTTGGCATCAGTTTTAAGGTGTCTAAGTAAAGAATAAACTCATTTGTGAAGACATTAAGGTTTGGGAGGGACTTGGAAAATTTACTCTTATGGATGTGGAATTTACCTTTTAAAATCATGAGGTTTATTGTGGAGCAAATTGATTTGTCGTTATATTCGAATTTTGAAATAATATCTTTGGGTCTTATTGTTACATATTGTCTAGTTTTGTGGAGGACCTAACCTACAGTAACAATGGAAGCTACTAGCAGCGTCATCGATGGACCCAGCCCGACCTGTTTGAGCCATCAGAGCCAGAAACTGACTCTGAGTCAGACACTGATAGTGCTCAGCCTCGTTCCTCACAGGCCATGTTTTACATTACACACAAACATAACACCCCAGTCTACATATAACTCCTTGTCATAGCTATATTGGTGCACATATAAATATAATATGTGGATTATCATTGTGCTGTCAGATGGACTCGGGACTCAGGGACTCAGGACAAATCATGTCATGATTAAATGCAATAACATCTGCTAACATTACATGGGCATGACAGGATGCACGATGTAAAATCACCTTCAGGATTTGCACCTTCAGCAAAATGCATTTAATTGCCCGTGCACGTTGTGTCCGAGCCGGCCGGGCGACACATTAACCAGGGTTCTCCCTAGATGTTGGAAGAGCGGCGCTGCGACGCTATACTCATCCTCAATGTTAGCTGCTTTACAGTGGGTGTTTGTGGGCTGCAGCGATCTTGTAAAAAAACAACAAAAAAAAAGCGCCCGCCTCTGGCGCTGACGAGCGTCCGACCGTTCCCTGGCTGATGGCGATAACGACCGGGATAACGACCAGGTCGGGCTCGGACACAGAATCCAAAGTCTGGCCGGTGGCGGGGATGAGAGCACCTGTTGTCGGCAGGACGGTTGCAGTGACGGTGACTGTACACGTCACGTTAATGACGTCGGTGTTTCCCCAGGTGTTCCCTGAGGGTGTTCCCCTTGTCTACCTAAACCCGCGGACAGTTTATAATCATATGGATGCTGTTATAATGTGTAGTGATCTAGATTCTGACCCACCAAACATCCTGGACAGTGACGGAGTGAAGTTTTTCGAGCTAAATTACATAATTATACATAATCACCATCAGTAAACAGGACACTGTCTGGCTCTGTCACTCGCGGGGACGGAGGCTGTTTTCTGGGGGAAAGTTCCCTGAAGTCTCGGTCAGGAGGGCTGGCAGTCGCGGGTGATTTATTTTCATCACAAAACACTCGGTGAGTTAAAGTCTTTGCCGGTGACAAACGCTGTTTTCTGAGCAGAAATGTGATGAGGAGTCGGGAGGACAGGCGGAGGAGGGACAGGAGGACGGACGCTTCTCCACATACAGCTGCGGTATTTGTTTTCCTCATATAAGTTGCTAAAGACGGCTACAGTTACTATATTTTTGTCCGGTCCTGTAACGTTGCTCTGTGGGACATTTCTCTGTATTTAGTTGAGTGAGGGACCTGTGCAGTTATCAGACTGTCAGACCGACACGCCATCGCTCCGCGCCTCCGGATTATCTGTTCACACTGGGACGGCTCACCAATAATGCGGCCCTGATACTACCGCCACATACCGCCGGTGGGACCCGCCGTCAGCGGGACGGAGAGGGTCGGCTGCGGCGGCGCGCCACATTATGCCGGTGGGATCCGCTGTCAGCGGGACGGAGAGTGTCGGCTGCGGCCACATAAGGCACCCGCCATCAGCGGGTCGAGGGGGGCCGAGGGCGGCCACATAAGGCCGGTGGCACCCGCCATCAGCGGGTCGAGGGGGGCCGAGGGCGGCCACATAAGGCCGTTGGCACTTGCTGTCGGCGGGAGGAGAGGATGCAAGCCGGGACGGAGAGGATCCTAAACGGACTCTGCAGAAATCCAGACTTTACCTGGTGACAGTTGCTGGAACGATCAGGGAGAAAAGTGGACACTGCAGAGACGGTGTTGGTGGTGGTGTTTAACTCCCCACAGTAACGTTAGCTCCTCTTGACAAAATCGATCCACCGTTTCTTTACGTTGTCATCCGAAGGAAACTTAAATAAGCTAACAGCGCCGTCACCCTGCACACTGTGGCATCCAGGAAAGGTGCAGGAGCGATGAGGAGGAAATGTGACCGTTTAGCTGACTGTTGGCTGGTTAGCTAGCTGCAAACTATTGTAAGCAATGCTATCCAAGACTGGAGAGCGAGTGGGAGAACCGCTGAAGCTGATGCGCTGCACGTATTTATACCACTTCTGCAGCAGGGCGGGGTTTATGCAAATCATGGCCATGATTTCTGACCCGCCCAATAAATCCTGAACGCAGAAATGTTGAAAAACAGTTTGTGAGCCTAGCTCCAAAATTAAATTCTAAATGGTCGAATGGCTTTTACATGTTTTAAGTAAATACATTTATGACCTGTTTAATGTGTTAAGAAGAAAATGGCTGATTTTGCTTTACACGGACTTTAAACGAACCTTGACAAAGTACAGACTGAGTGAACACAGCCTTGCTATTGAAACAGGGAGGCACCGGAAAACCTGGCTCCCTGCAGAGCAGAGGCTGTGCTGTCACTGCAGTCTAAATGAACCTGAGACAGAATTACACTTCCTCACCAAATGTGAAAAATTTAAGTATATTAGAGAAATATATTTCCCTAAATTTGAAATGCTAACAAAAGGTTCTTTCTCTAAACTATCCGATGAGGAAAAACTGCCTATCCTACTAGGGGAAGAATCAAAGAGCAGCAAATTAGCAGCAGTCTGTGTTTCTGCCTGCCACACACTGAGAGACAGTGAGGGACACACACAGAGTATCAGCTGACACACACATTTATTGTTGGTTATATTGTAGCCTTAAATGATATTTTTAGTTGAGACAAATTGAGTGATTTACTGTAATTATTCATTTTTTTTATTTTTTACCGACTACCTATGAATTCATTGTAAATACTGTTTTCCTTTATTGTAAATACTGTTTTCATTTATTGTTATTATTATAACTTGTAATGCTTGCTTTGGCAATATGTACAATGTTACGTCATGCCAATAAAGCCATTTGAATTTGAATTTGAATCTGAATTTGAGAGAGAGAGAGAGAGAGAGAGAGAGAGAGAGAGAGAGAGAGAGAGAGAGAGAGATTTACCACTCACTAAGACTAAAACTCTTACGATCTATACGATCAAAATTAACACTGCTGTAGCCAGGGCTGGACTGGGACAAAAAATCGGCCCTGGCATCTTTGGCTCAGACCGGCCCCTCATAATTAGCGGAGCATATCCGACTAGTAATTTATGTATGTGTTCCCCGGAGGAATGTATTTTACTATTATACCAAACCCAACTCTAATTATTGTGAGGTGTGCAAATGTTTACTGACTTGACTGGAAAAACGCTCACAAACCCTTTCAATCCTATAACTATGTCTTTAGAAGTCTGTCAAATAACCATTGTGGAAAGCAAATAAGTACATTTACTCAACACATAGTTCTACCTCCTTAGGTATATTCTACTTCAAGCATAATGTATCATCAGCATCCTAAATCTCAGACGTTTAGCGTCTATTGTTAACTCCACCACTTTTGTCTGCTCTGTGTAGTTCAATTGATTCTTTTATCCATTTTCTAGAAATCATCTCTAATATGTATTTTCTGAATTTCCCTGATATAGCAGCTCAATTCTAATTCTTCAGGTTAAAAGGTGCTCCCTCCTTTAAAAAGATATAACATGCATTTGTATCAGGCTGAAGACAGGGCTGCTTTATGAACTCATGCAAAGCAACTTGTCTTAAAAGCATTTAACACTGTGTTACTCTTATTCAATGTGGGCATGCCTTTTGCTAATAATACTTTTATACTTTTTTTTACACTTACTTCAGTAATGCTTAAATTGCAAAGCTTTTATTTATCATTTAGCAGTTTTATAATCTGTTTTGTAAAACATGTTCAACCACAGCATAGAGGGTTGCTACAAATTCAAACTACTATGCAGCCTGTCAACACACCTTTAACCTAAATATCTAAAATGCCATGATGGAGCCTAAAATGGACACTTGCTGCTCATCAACACTTCTCAGCATTGACCGTTTGCTATTTTATCAGAATAAGGTGCCGTGGCTGCCAGATTTTGTGATGCAACACCAATTAATATTGATACTAATCAATCATCATTGCTCATCATTCTCATGTAAGTAGAGTTTTCAAGGGGCCTGAAAATTACGACCCGACCCGGCCCGCGGGTTTTTAAGCCCGAACCCGACGCAGCCCGACATACCAGCATCAATTGTCTCTTCACCACACAAGAAGCCGGCCTGAACCCGCGGGTCCGGTCGGGTTTGTCGGGCCGGCCCGACCCGTTGACTCTACATGTAATAGAGCTAACGTTACCTCCATCACCTCACAGTCCCTGTATTAACGTTACTACCTGCTTACCGGCTGTACTACACTGTCCCTGTCAGTCAGCAGCATCTCTGCTGCTCCTCTCCTGCCCGCTGCTGCTGTCTTCACCTTCCACCTGTCCTTGCTGGCTCTCTGCTGTCACAGAGGACGTGGAGGCTACAGCAGCCCCTCCAGCGAACGTCTGTGATTTTAGCACATTTTGCAGCACAGTGAGATTCTTCACTCTCTTAGCGCGCAACTCTTTGGCTGCTCCATGTTGTCGCTCCTCATGCTCAACACAGTGAAACCAGCAGAAGTTACAGGTGACAGCGCAGAGAGGGGTGGGGCCGCTTTCGTACGATATATCCTGATTGGTTCAGTCCACTGTCCATATTGAAGATGGACCAATGGGCCGTCCCATCTAAATTGTGCTCTTAGAAAAGATTTAAATAAAAAAAAAAAAAGAGGAGAGGAGGGCTGAGAGATTTCATTGGATTAGCTCAATGTCCTTCAAGAAAATCAACCAATGGGCCGTCGCGTTCGATAAAAATGATTTATAACATACCTTTTTGATTAAATTATGATAGCCCGGCCCAAAAATGTGCGTCGGCCCACCGGGCATTGCCCGGTACGCCAGATGGCCAGTCCATGCCTGGCTGTAGCCACAACATTTCTTCAGAGCACACTGTAATTTGCTCTATCATCTAGTCACAGTTTTCTTAAATCACACTTTTCATTATCTGTGGAAGGACACTTGTATACTGCATGTATTAGATATACAAATACAATGAGCAGATGACAACCTTATACAATTCTATACAAACTAGTGCCCGGTGACTCATTTTCTACACATGTATCCAGGGACCTGCACATGATTATAGAGGGGCAGGGGCTCAAAGTCAGAAAAGGGCAGTATGCTTCGGGCCTTAATTACACAACATGTAGATTGATTAATGTAAAATTAATAAACAAAGTACTTATAGAAAGCTAACTACTTAGCTGTGTAGCCTGTGTAGCTGTGAGTGATATGCAACTACCATTTAATTTGTGTCAACAAATTACTGTCAACATGAGTTTATTCACATCATCAAAATACTGAGGTTTGGAAAACATGCAATGCAGTTCTTAAAAAGCAATCAAACACTGGTTTATTATTAGGCTATTTATTGGAGGGCAAATGCAAACTAGAAATACAGGCTACGCATCTAAAAATGTGACAAAACCAAGAAATTACTACTGTGACTGTTAGTAGGAACAACAATGTTTACAACAGCAAAGTCACAGTAAACTCAATATCTGGAAGAAGTTTAAGATTTGTGGCAAAAGAAACAGCCGACACAGACAGCTGTCAGATTATTCTTAACTCTGGTTAACAAGCAGTTAGCTTAACAAGCACAAATGGACGCTCCTCTGAAATATTACTCATATTTAAACACATTGAATAAGTGAAAGGCGACTTGTTAGCCCCCACAAGGAAGTTATGTTAAAGGTTCAAGTCCTCCACCGTCACGTCTCATCTATGTCCGTGGTGGAGTTCTGATGAGGCAGCAGCTTCTTTCTTTCTTTGTCTTCAAAATAGGAGCTTTACATTGCACCCCATTAGAGTTTAGAACTGGGTTCTTAGCGAGGGGCTTTTAATTTGAAAGTAGCGACCGTTCGTAGAGAGACAGAGCGGAGCCGCAGCGGACAGAAAAGCACACACACACACACACCACACCATAATACGTACGAAATGCGTATGGTAGATAACCGTGGCGTTTTTATACCGCCGTTTATTGACATCCCTTTGCACAACAGGAATTTATTTATTCATTAAAAAAAACACACACACAAAAAGGGCACTTTATAATAGGAGGCAAAAAGGGCAGGGGCTCAAGCACCCCTTGGGCCTTATGTGTGCACGTGCCTGCATGTATCCATGGCGCAGAGATTAATGACATTTGCTTTTCACCAGTATGCAGTCTTGGCTTGTTTAAGTTTAAATAGTTTTTCATAGCCCTACCTGCCAAAACCTATCAGTATATTGGACGCTGGGATACACAAATATAAAATATGAAATATGCTGCCAGCATTAACTCAGTAATTCCTACCACAAGAAGCAAATTGACATTTGTTTAAGGAGAGCACGGCATAACATAACTCTTTCTATCGCAAGGTTTTCATGTATTATAATTATTATAATTATTATTATAATAATAAGTCAGACCTTTTTGCACAACTTGTGGGACTCAGATTTGACTTGTATGACACAGAAAAGGCCCATATGGGGCCCACGTGGAAATTTTGGCAGCTTTCTCAGCCTGCATGCACACACACCTTCCAAAGCAACTTACAGTAATTCATTCATACGCTGGTGGCGGTGGCTGCCATGCAAAGTACCGACGAGCACATCAGGAGCAGTTTGGGTCTCAGTATCTTGCCCAAGGATACTTCTACATGCAGACCAGGGGAATCGAACCAGCAGCCTTCCAATAAAAAGATGCTGGCTCGACCCTTGATCCACAGCCACCCTACATGCAGATAAATCTTTCCAGTGCCACACTTGTGTAAAGGCAAATAAATGAACTGCCCAGCTCATAGTTTGTCTCTCGAGTGTTATGTTAGGTTTATAATAAGTTGCGTTCATACATTAACTCTCAGAGAACAAATCTTTCTTTCTGGGCTGAAAACGAATGCATTTCAGCACAACATTTTGAAATGTTAAATGATAATCAGAAAAAGTGAAGTCAAATCTTAAATGCAAAAGTTAAAATGAAATGCTCAGACTGATAATTTATGCGGATGAAATTGTAAATGACAATGGAAATAAGACAAGGGAAACTCAACATGGGGAATAGTTAAGTGGAAATTGAAAATTGTTTTAAAATTAAGCTGAAAAAAATCATCTCAAAAACATTTTTTTGGCTAAAACTTTCATGATAAGCAAATCAATTTCGATGAAATCTATAAATGCAACTTGTGAATTCCAGCCCAGTTAATTCAAATCTGCTGCTTTGCATTCAATGACATGCTTTTTAATGATATCACGCAAAACAATAGCATTATAGCAATAGAATGCGCTAATGTTTTATGGTGGATGTATATATATTTGTATCGCTATGGCTCGCCAAGATTTTTTTCGTTCAACCATACCAGTTTGACCAAGAATCAGACCCAGAAGGAGAGGCTCCTGAAGAAGTATAGACTCTGCGGCTGCAGCAGGACGTTTCTGAATGGTTAGTGTGTCTGAATAATGTTAGTTTGTTCTTATGTGTTGTTACATTTACCACCATGTAGCTATTGGCTAACAGCTAGCAAAAGCTGTGTTTGTCTCCAACACAGTCTCCAGACTCTTGGACACTGTTCGCATCGTCTCTGTCTCCAGTCTGTTTCCAGACTTTTTACTGTGATAACCAAGCCCCCTTGTAACATTATTAACATCAAACTTGCTTCAAAGGCCATTGCATAGCGGACCGAAGCAGAGCTAACTAGTTAGTCAATTTCCAGCTGACTTCTCCATACTCGTAGGCAACTGTAAATACTATCAAACCGCGGCGACACTTACCTGTGGCTCGGGTGCAGTTGCTTGGTCCGATATGGGTGGGACTGATCCTTTTATGAGGGTCAGTGTCGAGGCAAAGCCAGCTTTGTACTGATACTCGTTACTGAAGCAGTCCGATGTGAAGTGGTTTGCACACACACACAAGCTAACATGAACCGCAGCCGGCACGTTGTCATTAAAAATGAAACACAACCACTGTCTCTTCTGTTGTTCTGTAGCTGGGACAGAATATAGGCACAGATGTTGATTTTTACAACCAACAACAGAGCAATTTGCGTGTCTAACTCTGCTACACTGTAAAATGTTACCAGAATTTAACAATATTTTACTGTAATATTTCACAATAATTTACCGTATCATCACTTTACAGGCTTTTGACCGACAGGTAACGTTAGCTAAGTTAGCAAGCGAGTTAGCTTACCGATCCCAGAGAAAGTTTGCCATTTCCGCGTGTGTTTTGATGCCGTGGAAATCCTTTACCTGAGTCCATCGAGCGTATGCTTCACCGATATTTACTCTGGTTATTGCTCTTCTCCGGTCACTCAGCTGCTGGGACAGATAACACACCGTTCGCTGGGGCTCTGAAGAGCTTGCAGACTCCGCCATTTTACCCAGTGTCAGCCTAGCTGTGCCGAGCTTTGCCGAGCTTTTGCCGAGCATTGCCAAGGTTGCGAAATTGGCAACCCGCAATGCCGGCCGCTATTTGGCTGGTATGATGTAAACAGGAAGTCATTGTCGAACCCGTCAAAATTTCTTAAATTATTTATTTAAGACTAAATATAATTTTTCAAGGAAATGCATTACTTTTAATCTGCGCCCCTCTAAACGCCCCGTGGATGTATTATTTTAGAAAAAATATAGCTTTTAATAAGCATATTACACATTCAATGTATGTTCATATTGTATATGTTCATAAGTTGCAAATTGTTTATACTGTATTGTTTATACTGTATATGTTTAAAAGTTGTAAATTGACGTGTGGGTTGGATATGGTAACCAATTTCTTGCTATCGATTAATCACAATTTGATATTGATTCGATTTAATATTGATTGACTCATAGATTCAGTAAGTGATGCCAAAGTATGATTTTCAATCAGTATGATTCCAATTATATTAATCGTATTAGTCTGGCAGATAAAAGAAAAATAGCTAAATGTATGTACTAACCGGTGAAGCAGATTGTTTTTAGATTGCATACATGCTGGTAGTTGCACACACGACACTGTGTGTTTTTTCACTATACCTGGCCCATCAGCTAGTAAAAAGTTACATTTGTCCTGTGCTGTTAGGCTACAGTGTCACGTTCTGTGTTGGAAGATTGCAGGCAATTGTTAGATTATTCATTTTGTAATTCAATTTATCCACATCTAGAGTAAGGTTGGGGTTAGTTCATGTATCATATTTGGTTACAACAGAAAGGTGCAGGTTAGGGATGCACCGAAATGAAAATTTGAGGCCGAAGCCGAATAAAATTTAAACGCTTGGCCGAATATCGAATATCGAATGCGGTTGTTAAGTTTCTCACTATTTCTTTTTTTATATTGCATAAATAGCCTAGAATACATTTTTAGACGTGTTTTTCAAAGAAAGTAAATGTTTATTGAACTGTAAACCACTTTGTAGTTATATTTTGAAAAGTGCTGTAAAACTTATTGACTGTTATTACCTGCGTGCCATCTGTGCTAAGTCAGGAAAGTGGCCTCGATTGCTCCTCCAATATGTTAGAGGATTGTCACTCCTGGGGATGAGGACTTCTGACAGGTAACAGTCCAGCTGTTGAGCAGTTGCACTCGTTTGCCTGGAATCTGAGTCGTTTTCCTGGAGGATTTCTTCGAACATGTCAGAGAGTGAGGGCGCACGGACTGCCTCTGTGGTGCGGATTCTTTTTGTCTCTGCGCCCTCTCCCCCCTCTCTGTGCGTCACTTCAGTGTCTCCAAGTGGCTTTAATAAGTCCAATTCAGCCTGGACCATTTCCCTTACCCTCTGTTTTTTCTCAACATCAATGTAGTGATCCTTATATCGTGGGTCAAGCACAGTCGCGATGCAGAACAGGGGTTCACAGTCTGCCTGACTAAAATGTCTGTTGACAGCTTCTTACAGTGCACTTTTAGTGGTTTTGACTCCGTGGTCCGTTTCAGCTTCTTTCTTGAGAAGACATGTGAGTGCTGCAAGTAACGGGATAACATCTGCTGCAGATGCATTAGATGAACTTATGTCCTTTGTTACCTGCTCAAACGGGGCGAGAAGAGAGAGTGTTTTCTCGATTAACACCCACTGGTATGAGGTGTATGTAGCGGGCAGATCATAATCTGCTTCGTAGGCAGTCAGGACTCGTTTTTGTGCCAAAAGGCTCTCTAGCATATAATAAGTACTGTTCCACCTAGTGCTTACATCCTGCTGGAACCGTTTTGGTGGCATTCCGAACTGTTCTTGAATAGACTGGAGGCGAGAATAAGCAAGAGAGGAATGCTTGAAGTGACCTACAATTTTCCTCCCTGTCGCTATGATATCCGCAATATTGCGCTGACTTAACACACCCTCGTTGACCGCTATCTGTAAAGTGTGGGCCATGCACCGTATGCCTCTCAGATCACTGTCTTCCATCGCTTTCGCCATGTTGCGAGCATTGTCACTGACTACTGCATGCAATTTAGCCCGATCAGTGTGCCAAGTTTCAAACATCCTGGTGAATGCGTCGGAGATGCCTGCTGCCGTATGCGACCCTCTGAACTCCTGTGAGTGAAGTACAATCTTTTGTAACTTATCTTAAACCAAGAGCTCGTGGACGTGAGTTGCAACACTGTCATACATCTCCGGTAAGCACACATCCGAGAAATACCGTCTGCTCGGTATCGTGTAATGGGGCTTATTGTGCTCCACAAGCCTCCGTAAGCTAATGTACTCCACAACACTAAACGGTTGATCATCCAAAGCCATGAACTCCATTACCTTCTTTGTGATTCCGTTTGCTTTGGCACTGTCCTTCGCAAACTTTTTCGTCTTTTCAAAGACATTGGGCACGGACGGAGTGGGCGTGGTGTGACAAGCTTTCCTTTTATCTGCTGCAGCTGTCTCTCTCTCGTACCCAGCATGCTGTTCAGGGTGTTTGGCTTTTAAATGACAAATTAAAGCAGTAGTGCTAAAGGTCTTTGCAGAGACACACCCTCGAGATAGTTTGGTTGAACACTCGTTGCAAACTGCAATTCTTTTCTCGCTCTCCAACACTTTAAAATATGTCCACACTGCCGACATTTTACCGAAGGCGCCAGGTCACCGCGTCACTGCACGTTGTTTGATTGCGTCATTGCCTCACACACCACTATTCGGCTTTGCTTTTAACTCACTCCACTGAAGGCCGAATGTGGCTTTTTTTGCAATATTCGGCTGAATATATTCGGTTACCGAACATTCGGTGCATCCCTAGTGCTGGTACATGCTGGGTAGAGGTCTTGGTTTTAGGCCTTTACAGAACTCTATTCTGCCTTCATGGAGCCAAAAAAAAGTTCAAATAATATAATTTAAAAAATAAACTTCCAATAGCCTATTACTATTACAAGGTGTGATAATTGCATGTTTCCTTTATCTGCTCTTCATTATGGTCTTGGGTATGGCCTGATTAACGTTGTACAAATGTTCCACATCAATTACAAAAGGACTACCGGTAATCAAACCTCCTGCCTTGATGTTGTAAATGTATGCCTTAACAAGGAATTGATCCCTCTTGACAGGCAGACACACATACAGAGTGTGTTTGTGCACAATTAGCAGTCTTCTCTTCTCTGCTCTAGTTGTAATCATCATAACAAGAAACAATAATAGAACTTGACAGATCATTGGATGTGTCTTTTGATTTAGATTCAAATTAACTTACCATGAATATACAAAGAACTGTAGGACTGCCATCAAAGACGGGGCAACCAGTGACATGCCAGAATTGTGTTGAATCATCCATATTGATAACGTATAAGCATGTTATGTCTGTTGCACTTGAAAAGGACAGGCTCCTATCAGCTTTCAACAGCTTGCTCTGACTGTTCTGCTATGTATTACAACGAGTGAGATAAGAGACAACTCCCACAGTTGTTCAGTGCTTCTGCAATTGATATATCAACATATCTTAGCCTGGAATTATATTCCATATATTACATATCCAAATTTGTTTGTCATTATTATTTAATCATTATTAGTAACCACTCTTAGCAACAGTCTGACATATCAGTGTATGGAAATCACTGTCACGATTGCATAGCCACAATGCAGAGGTGTGATGTCAGCATAAAATGCCATATGGAATGAGGGAGCACAATATGCCCCTGAGCTGGAAAAGTAAATGAGAAAAAATAAGTTAATTAATGGGGTAAATAAAGTCTCAAGTGACAGCAGTTAATGTAATTTTATTATGCTAATAAATCTCAAAGGGCTCTTGCGCTCTACATGCATATTGATGATAATGACTCACCGAAATAGATTTACGAATTAGGATGCAAAGTAATATTGGCATCTTCTTGTATGTGCTCCAAGTGCTTCACTGACTTGTATTCAATTGTATGGATTTTCTGTGCAGTTTTCTTCTAAATAGTAAATTACTGTAATCTGGTGAGATTTCATAAGTTTCATTAAAGTGATAATGGTAAACCTAAATCAATAATGCAGCTGCCTCAGTGCAGTGCATCAGTGCAGTTAAAGTGTATTACTGTTAATACTCCACACCTTAGCTTTCCCATATCATTCATAGGCTAAATAGATAGATACACTGCACTTGCACTCTGGTTAGATTGAATTGCATTGCAATGACAATAAAGTTGAATGTATCTCATCACATTTTCATTATTAGTCCATATTAGTCTTGCACATGTATAGCACACATCAAGCATCTTTTTTTTTTTTTTAGTAAAATGTAACTTGCACTGGTCATATATTCTTCATTCTCAGATGCACTTTTAAGTATATCACCACCAGCCCAGTGACACAGCATCAGGTGCTCCTGTCCCTCTACCTCAGCACAGCAGAGTGACACAGCATCAGGACTAAAGGCACCAATAGACCCTGCTGACTGGACATCTCTTCTAACAAAGTGAGATGAGAGTTAGTTCACAGAGGACCACTTCAAATAAAAAAGCAGTTACACAGTTCCCAAAAACAAAGATGGGAGAGTGTCAACATGACTTTTGTACCAGAGTCTTAGTCAATGCTGAAAAAATCAAAAGATGCTGGCTGATGTACTCACACAGAAATGATAGCTTGCACTGCTTCTGCTGCTAAATGTTTTCTCCAAAAGAATCCAGACTAAATAAAGAAGGACTAAAGGACCGGAAAAATGTAAGCCACTTGCTGAAGGTTCATAAGAATAGCCAGGAGCACAATACCCACATGGCAACATGGAAGGAGTTGGAGGTCGTTTTGCAAAGCGGCTGACAATAGATAAGAGAGAGATGGAACTCTGAGGCTGAGAGATAATACGTTTGCACAATGCCTTATATTATATTATATCACTTGTTTCTTTCTTCAGTTTTTATTTGGTGTGATATTTTTGACTTCAAAGAAGGGTTAACCCTAACCCTAACCAAAGTGAAATCTCAGTAACTATTGGAGGGATTTTTGCACAGACATGGTTATCAGAGGATGAATCCTAATGAGTTTGGGGATCGACTGACTTTTCTTCTGACACCCCCATGAGGTTCACATGTTCACTGTTGGATGGATTGCCATGAAATTTACTCAAGGTCCACTCTGTAAGACAGTTGATTTTTGTGTCTAATTTCCGAATTGACAAATATTGACACTTTGGGTTTCCCAACTCAACAAATGCTGACACGTCTGGATGGCACCTGACTTGACCTACAATCCCAAACTGTCAGTATTTGATGGTGAAAGATGAACTCTATTACAATGTGGACCTTCAATGTCGTCTCCAGGATGAATCGCATGGCTTTGATGACCTCCAAACTTTTCATATGTTGCCAATATCTAATCAAATGTATGATTAATCCAACAGTTTGTGGCCAAGGAGCATGGCAACAACCATAACTCTATCGCCTGGATCAGTGGTTCCCAAGCTTTTTTCCTTGAAGCCCCCTTGCCTGTGTCCAAGACAAGCCAGGCCCCCCCAACCCCACCCCGCATACACTAAAAGGGACTTTTATGGACTTTATGGAGTCCAGGGTATAATTGGCCATTTTTGACTATTTTTGATTTTACCATTATATTTCACCTTAAAAACTATTTATCTTGCCTTGTTTGGTGTCATTATTTTCAGCACAACCTCACATGTGTGACTGTACATTTATTTTTTCATTTTGACACACTGTATTAACACAATGGACCTAAAATCACAAAAAACATAAAATCCAAGTAGGAAAAAGTTAGATTTTTTACTGTGAAAACCACAAATATGTTGAACGAACCATTTTTATTACTTATAATGCAAATATAAATTGTTGTTTGCTAAACTTGTGCATACGTTTTTGAAATTTACAAAGTTATATGTAACTATTTACATTTAAATGCAGGCAATGCCTCAGGCTCAGGCACTGCCTGCTCCACATTCAGCAGTCTTCTCATTGTTTTGACTCATTAAAAAAAACCGACTCCACTACACACTAAACACACTACACCAAACACTACATAACACACTAACTATACACTGCAAACACGCTAAATGTCACAAATCTCTCAACTCTCAAAACTCTCACTGTTGGTCAATCCCACAACTTCGTCCTGTCCCTCAGCAACCAAATCGCGTAGTTTGCCCTATATTTTTGTGATTGGCTGGTGTGATGCCTTTTTCCACCAATAGGAACATGTTTTTTTCGCTCGCAAACTTTTCTTGCTTGCAGACACTTTCGTGAGAAAAGCCAGTTTTCATTGTCTCTTTCTGCACCAAACGCGCAGCAAACGTGACGGTAATGTTAGCGAAAAAGCGTGCCGTACATTATTTATCATAAGTCCCGTTTTACTTGGCCTATCAACACAATTTAAAAACTGGTACAAAGCTTGAAGGCTGCTCCAACACATAAGTCAGACCGAGATTCACTGAGGCTCCATTTTGCTGCTACGTCATCTGAAATTGGTCACGTGATTTTGACGTGCCGGCGCGTCAATTGTTACCAATAGCTACTACATGGGGATTAATGGATTTGTTTGAGTGTACATAGGATGACCTTGTGGTAGAAAGCAACGGTGCTGAGGTGGGTTCACTTCAGTTTTACAGATGCATCTCTTGATAAGGTATAGTAAGGTATATGTGTAGCCCTCTTACTAAACTCTTTTTTAAGATTTTCATGAATACCCCTCACGACCTCAGAGCAGACAAAGTCGTGCGCCCCCCCTGCAATCTCTGGCGCCCCCTAGGGGGGTGCGGACCCCAGGTTGGGAACCACTGGCCTAGATCAAGCAATCATTTTCTGTTTCTTTCTACTGTCTAAAGTTGTTGAAGAGGGGAAATAAAGCTCTCTCAGCTAACAAGCTTTGCTCTTATAAAACGCATCATAGCCTGGTTGCAACTGGCCAATAGTTTATTCACACATTGACTTGTACTATAGACTACTAACGGCCTTCTCTATTGTTGCTCCCACCCTCTGGAGACAGGAAACTGCTTTGTTGATCAATTGTGTAAATTCTCTTTACACAATTGTACACAAAGTAATCCTAGTATGTTGATGAACAAAAGCCTCTTCTGTATACAATACCACACAACTGCTTCTCACCATATATCTGTTTCTTCTTCTGCATGAGTGAGTGACATTGACATCCAAACATCCACTTTCTGTTCGAGTACTGACTTTTTGATTTCCCTTTTGTGAAATCTTAATAGGGACTTATAAATGATTATCTATTTTCTACTTATTTATTATTATTATTATTATTTTTCTCTTCTCCTAATTTTTTCTCTATATATATTTTCTCATAACCCTGTTTGTTTGCTAATTTAAGCTGATGTATCACTTGGGAGACTCCGTATTAATCAGCCCTTATTAATCTTTACCCTTGTTTCTCCCACAGTAGTCCAAACCCCTTCTCACTTACTCTTTATCCTCCCTTTCCTTTTCCCTATTCCCCTGTTTAATTGTTTGCTTAGCAGGATCCCTAGCAGGTGGGACTTAACTGACAGTTTTTTCTACTCGTTTCTCCCTTTGTTTCTTTTCTCCATCCTACATCCACTATTTCTGTAAGGTCAGCTCATCATGATGGGAAATAAATTATTTTGTGGCACATTTCTTGCTTTCTCCTAAAAGACCTCATTAATATTACAATCTGTCTGTCCCATTATAAATTTCTGCAGACTGAACTCTGTTTTGTCGTCATGTCTCTGTTCAGCTCCTGTGTGTGTTGCGTGCGTGTGTGTGTGTGAGGTTGTATACCTGTGTGGCACGTATGTGTGGACTTGTGTTTGTATGTGTTTGTGTGCTACTCTCCAGCTGCTGGCCCCCACCACTGCCCCCTGCTATTTTCACATATTGTACAATCTGTGATGCTGCTTACGAGTTTTGGTATTTATGTATATCTCTGCTGTCACAATAGTGGATACTTATTTGTCTCAAATGAATAATGAACTTAGTTAAAGGTTTGCAAGTTGTTCACCTGAATATAAGAAGTTTGCTACCTAAAATTGACCTTTTAAGAGTCTGGCTTACTTACAACAAACCTCATATAATCACTCTCTCAGAAACATGGTTGAACAGTAATATTTCTGACAATGATGTTAAACTTGACAACTATGTCTTATACAGAAGTGATAGGGGCTCTAGAGGAGGGGGACTTCTGACCTATATCTCTTCAAGTCTGACTTCAGAACTAGCCATACCAACTGAGAATCCTTTGTATTTTGAATGTCTCTTTCTTAGGATAATTTTTCACGAGAACAAAAGATTAATTATTGGAAATATAGACCTCCCAAATCTCCTACAGAATCTACAAATCATATGTTAGCTACCATTAACTCTTTAGACCACTCAGGTGAAAAAATTATCTTAGGGGATTTTAATTCTAACTGGCTTGACCGGTCCTCTCTCAATGATCGCAATCTTTTTAATAGCATAAACCTCACACAACTTATAACTGAACCCAGCAGGGTGTGCTCTAGCTCAGCTTCCCTGCTTGATTGGATACTAGTCACACATCCTGATAGAATTACTCAATCTGGTGTATTATCGGATTCTTTTAGTGACCACTCCATTGTCTTTTGTGTTTGGAAGATTAGAATGCCTCATCTTCCTCCTAAATTTATCAAAGTAAGGAAAGCTAATAACATTAATCCTGATCTCTTTAACCAGGACATTTTAAACATAAAATGGGAGAGGTTTCAGTTAATGGCGAATGTTGAAGATGCGTGGCATTTCTTCTACACCGAGTTTTTTGAGGTCATAAACAAACACTAGCCCTGGTCTACAATTAGATTTAAGGGTAGACACTTACCCTGGATTAAAGGAGAACTTATTAACTTATTCAAACAAAGAGACAAGACTTGGAAAAAGTATCGAGCAACCAAGGATGTCTCTGATTGGAATACTTACAAAGATTTGAGGAATAAATACACATCCAAAACAAGAAATGCTAAAGCCAATTACTATAAATACTCCCTAATTTTAAGAATCCCAAACAGTTCTGGAAGATAATCAATAGTGTAACTAATAAATCTACAAAAAACTTCACTACACATATTAAAATGAATGATGAAATTACTGCTCTGATCTCAGCCTGACTAATGAAAGGTGCAGAAGCTCCTTCTCCTTCAGAACTATCACCCAAACTGAGGTTCAACGGGTCATTGACGGCTTTAGCTCTGGGGTAGTTGTGGTCTAGATGGGCTGGAGATAAAATTCTTTAAATTGGCTTCTCATGGTTTATCTTTTCCGCTGTCTGATCTATTTAATCTATCGCTGACTACCTGTGAAACCCCCTTATCCTGGAAATGTGCCAGAGTAACCCCTCTACATAAAGGTGGTGACCCCCAAGATATCAACAACTATAGACCCATCTCAATCATCAATAACATTGCAAAAATATTTGAAAAAGTTATTTTTAACCAACTCCTAGAATATTTAAAGAAAATGGTCGCCGTTCATTCCAGTTCAAAGCTCCGTCCGAGTGGAATAATCTCCCATGCCAGCTTAGGTCTACTACTTCTCTTCATGGTTTCAAAGCATTACTTCTAATCCATTTGCAAACTCCTTGTTCTTGTTTTGATTTTGTGTTTGTTCTTATTTTTATTTCATTTATTTATTTATTTATTTTTTGTAATTATTTTTATTTATTATTATTATTATTATTATTATTTTATTCTCATTTCTCATTCACTTTCTCATTTATATTATTGTTGTATCTTATATATTTATCATATAAATTGACATTCCTGTAACTTTCTTTTTCCCACTTGTAAGCACGGATACTCCTAAATTGACTACTGAACTGAGATTTGGCTGTCAGTGGATTAGCTGGGGTTTGGAGAGCCTTGTCTGTGTCTGTGTGAGTGTGTGTGTGCATATATAAGTCCCGAAAAGTGTTTCACTGTTTTTTGTTTGTTTTGGCTTTGTACTATATGTATCATTTTGTGGAAGGACCCCCTCGAAAATGAGATGATTCATCTCAAGGGGCTATCCTCAATAAATAAATTCAAATTCAAATAAATTCAAACAGTGTATGCCCTTGCAATAGCTTGTACTCGATGAATATCCAGTGGAAGCAGGACAAGTGATGTTCCCTCATAAGCAAACACACATTCTACAACATGAGAGAAAGTGTCAGACGGTGCATCTTAAAACATAAAACATTTATAATGTTGTGAGCATATTTGCACATAAGAAATGTTTAGACTGGTAATATTGGTGTGTTATATTTAGATTATGCACCAGTCCTATACACATGCATATGTTGATGAATCCCAGTTTCCTGTAAATTGCAAATGCATGCAGAGAACTGTAATTAACATGAATTAACATAATGGCATTGCCTCAGAAACTCCATAATCCTCTGGACCAAAGTGATGGTAAAAAAGTTAAACAGAAGAACTTCAGTGAAGTTGAGACAATACTTAAAGCTGCTGGGGAGAAAAAAAAGTGGAAGCAGTATTATGTCCATACAAAAAGATGATATATGGAAGGTGATCATGAAGCAGTCTAATACTGTTACATCCTCCTAGAGAACTGTGGAAGAAAGTTACAGAAAGTGGTATGATTTAAAACTGTTCACTAAATGGTGCATTGCAGCCATCTGAAAGAATAGAAAGGTCTGAGGAGAGGAGCGTGGGTATGCTCTCCCAAACTACTGCCTCTTTGGTGATGTGTCAGTTCTTGGCAGTGAGCCAGTCAAGGACAGTGGCATTATGCCACATGTAGCAGCTGACTGTTGCAAAAGGGACAGACCTCACTGGGTTGTAGGTTAACTTCACAACCTTCCTTTCTCATTTTCTTCTTGGTACATCTGATTTAAGTGAAAGACATCATCAGGTCATTAATTTAAATCATCTACAATAACTTTTCAGATTCATATATTGCTTTCTTTATGCCGCTGTATATAAAGTAATAATGTTAGGAATACAGCCACACATTTTTTAATGAACATAACATTTTCATATGGTGGATCAGAGGCATAAAATTAACTGTAGAGTTAACATACTTTAACATGCATGCTGTAAGGTATAAATCACATTTTGATATATCAGATCATATTCATACTATCCAGCTTTTCCAGGTAGGAAATGTTAATCAACTGTACCACAGACTTAAAATTATAGTATTTTCGGGAAATTATACTGTGTTATTTTACCGAACATGTATTTAAACAAATTCTTGACATGCCTTCTAATCTATCCAAACACTGTAAACCCGAATAAGTTACCAGAACTCAAAAGAATTGAGGCAATCGATTGCCTCAATTTTTTTGAATTGATGAACTCAAAAGTCAACATTTTCCAGAACTTAAAGGTTGGATGACTTGCTACTTGTACCTTTTGATAACCGTTAAATTAAAGTGCTCCTTTAGCTCAACTCAATTGCAGTTAATATGACTTAAAGTTTTCTGTAAAGGCAACTCAATTATTTTCAGTTAATATGACTTACAGTTTCCAGTTTTCAAAACCACTGGAATAAGTTCACAGAACTTTAAAAAATAAGTACACAACCACACCATTTTATGTTAACCAAACTCAATGTTTATTAGTTTGTGTTGTTATTGTTTTAAGTACACATTAGTCATATATATTGAGTTTGTTTACTTAAAAACATGTGACTCCAAACTTAACATTTTTGAGGAAATTGATTGCCTCAATTACATTGAGTTTAACAAACTTAATATCTCTCTCATATAACTCAAAATTCTCTGATTCTAGCCTTCCAAATGTCTTCCTGGTGACTTAAGGCCCTAGGAAATAGATATTTTTCACAAATTTCTGATATTGACCAAACAACTAATCAGATAGTCAGGAAAATAATTGGAGTAATCAAAAACAATAATAAATAATGAATAAAAGTGCTTTTGGCGACCTAGCTAATTCCTTTCAGTGACGACAGAGATTCTCACAGGGTGGTAGTGAACTGGACTTGTGTCATGGTCACTGATGACAGTAAGGAGGCCGATGGCAACACCATCAAGCTCTAGCTCATCAGACTCATCCTGAATGGATGAAAAAGAGACACTAATCCCAAACTAACACATGGAACAGAACAGATGACTTATCATTTATCTTTATCACATCTCCAGTTATATCTTCCTCGACTCTTAAGTCTTAACTTCTTGAAACTGGAAGAGAGAGATGCAATGATGGGAAATACATTCATTACATATCAAAATATACTGTTTGTGAGCTTGGATCCTCTGAAAGATCAGGGTTGTAACCTAGGTTAGCTAATGTTAGCTCGCTAGATCTAGCAGCTGACCATTACATTTGTTGTAATTGGTTAGCTAGTTAGCACCATGGTGGCCAGCGGAGTTTTGCCTCTGCTGTAAACTTAGTTTATTACAATCCATGGCGTTTAATAAGTAAAAGTGAATAAATATTCAACTTCAAAACTTACAGTAAGTCCTGACTGCTGCCGCATAGGTCGAACTTTCTGCCTTCTGTTGCTTCCGGCCGTCAACCATCTCTGCAACTTTTCTTCTTCTGTGTTTTTTCAAAGGAAGGAATCAGTGTAGTATGCACATTAGCGCCGCCTTCTGCTTCGGAGGGTGAATCAGAGATTAACTCGAAATAAAACAAAATTACTCAAAAAGGAACAACATGTTACACCAACTTGACATAATTAAGTAAGTAGAACTTTTTCTAAAACTTTAAGTATACAGTACTTAATCTATTCCATTACTTTGAATGTTCGGGTTTACAGTGCAGGGGTGTTATTTAAAGCAAACTGATGCAACAATGATGCATGAAAGAGGCATGCTGATACAAAATTTAGTTTGTGACAGCCTGACTAGAACTCTTTTATATTCGGCATTAAAAGTTAAGGCAATAAGCTAAATGTACATATTATGCTCATTTTCAGGTTCATAATTAAGTTCATATTAAAGTTCATCATTTCATTTTGGCTTACTACTAACGTATCATTTTTACATGTATTCTGAAAAAAACACAGCAGATTTCTTATTCTGTCCAGTGCTTCAGCACTGTATACTTCCTGTATCCAAAATCCTCTGTTAGCACCTGTCTCTTTAAGGCCCCCACTTCTGAATATGTGGTCTCCTCCAGTTGGTCAACTCACACATGCCTGACCCACCAACAGAACAGCTGTGCTAAATCAACTGTTATGTGCAAAGCTAGTCACTAGGCATAAATTATGCAAATGTGTGACATAGTGATATAGTGACATCTCACGAAGTCCCTAAATTTAGGGCAAGACTACAATTGAGTTGTGTCTGGAGCAGTGTTTTCTGTGTAAGAGAAAAACTTGTGTTGGTGCAGACTTTGACCTTTTTAACTTACAAGATCTTTTAAATGCACAAGAAGACATATAACACACTGAGGGAAAGGGAAAAAAATGAAAAACAATACTCCTCCTTTGAATAAATTACTGGTCTTAGTGGTGCTTTATAAACTATGGAGCCCTGGAGGTGACTTGGATGTTTTTTTTTTTTTGTTTGTTTTTTTTTACAATATAAGCTGTTGAAGTAAACGGCACTTGTTCATGATTCCAGGTTCATATCGTTGTTGAGTTAACACCACAATGTTCACTTCATTCAATAATTGGAGCGCGACTTAAAAAAACAAAAAACACATCCATGTCACTTCCAGAGCTCCATAATAAACAACTTGATTTGAACAGAGCATACTTTAGTGAGAACGTTTAAACTCAATCTGCAAGAAGTTTGAAAGAGTGTCAAGCTGCGGGATGGAGAAAGGAGTTCTTGGGAATCATGTTCATCTTCAGAACCTAGACCAAGCATATTTGCTGGAAAGTAATGTGGGATCCATATTTTGCCATCCTGATCCTGCGTCAGTGTAGCCTAAAACCAACAACAAATCTTATCATCACAAAATGGTCAAATGATCTTACATTATGGCACTTATTATCGACAATCGTACAAGGGTTAAGTCAGCAAATCCAGAGGTTGGGCATTTGGATTCAGTCTTTCTGTTTCTCTGTTGGAATGTAACACTCTAGCTACATTGAACACGCTAGGTATGTGGATTGTTTGTGGAGCTGAAGTGCAGTGGAATATTTTTACTTTTCTGGCTACAGCTATCTTCCGGTATTTTGGATCCAGCACAGTGCTGGGAAACATCATCAGATTTTCTCAAGTTACCATCTACAGCATCTAATGTGCATAGGACTCCAAAGTGGAAGCCAGCTAGAGTTAATTCCTGTATTTGGGTAGTTTCATTTAAAAACATTTTGCAGAAGCTTTTGTCCAAAGAGACTACATTCATACACTGATGGCGGTGGCTGCCATGCAAGGTGCCAACCAGCACATCATGAGCAGTTTAGGGTTCGGTATCTTGCCCAAGGACAGACACTTTGTCATACAGACCAGGGGAATCGTACCAGCGACCCTCTGATAACAAAGACGCTGGCTCTACCCCTGAGCCACAGTGCTCCACTGACACTTTGTGACTAATCTCTGTAAAAATGGCTGTGCACACCTTACCTGAAAAACTAGAATTGAAAACTGGCCTATTTTTCCTTGTAGGGTGGATCTCAGTGGCCCATATGCTCCACTTACCTGCTGCTCTCATGCCTGGTATAGACAGTTTAATTTAGTAAAATGTGAAGATTAGTGATTACTGCTGACTGCTCTTCCAGCATGTTAGGGCTCATACAATGCTTAAACTGCACAGTTTACAAAGTAGTTTGCAAGTCAGAGAAAAGCGGGTGTCCCACTCTGGGATGGCTCTCGGGCAAGAAGAGAAAAGTAGTCATTTCAGTTATCCAGTCTAAAACAGCGATTATACACAGACAAGCCTAGTGGAATGAACACTGGCATTCCCTGTTGTGTATTCATGGTAGCAAAATCAAAACATTGCTGCGTAGGTGCGCACACCAACAAACAAAAGAACAGCAGAAACAAATTGTGCAGAAAATATGTTTGGAGGCTAGAACGAGTGGAAGTCTGACAATAGTGGATAGTGCTTGTGATCGAACAGCCCTCACATTTTCTTCGCCTGGAGAGAAAAGAAAAGGTGTCACTCCCACTTCCACGCAGAGACTGTGTGGAGTACTTGACTATAATTGCCAATAAACAGCACCTTGTGAAATGGGCTGAATTCATTTTTCTTGTCTCTTCAAGTATTGTCCTCTGGCCTCCCCTTATTCCACCATCTGGAGAACTCATCCGCTCTCGCCTCAGGGGCTTTTCTGCTTCATCCCATGGATTACAGACAACTGCAAAACCATAGAATCCTTTTCCCCTCACCACATTTTTGTATTATACTGTCGTTTTACTGTATGGACTGAATGGCTTTTGAAAAATTCCAGACTGTGATGAAACTCCCTCAGCGCTGACATCTGACAGCATAGGATTTATTAATGACACTTATTAATGGGTGGATGTGTAGCGTGTGTGTGGCACTCATTATTGTGGATAATTCAAATTAGAGCTCCAGGGTATATGACTATTTCATCACAATTTCACACAAATAAAAACAGCACTTTGGAAATAAAAAAAAAAGTCAATGTAGTATGATTATGTTTAATATTCTCCCTGATGTGTCAATGTGCAGTAGCATGTGGAAGTTGCCAGCAGAATTTATCCGTCTTTTTTTCTTTCTTTATTTCTCAGGATTTTCGGAAGCATACGTAAGTGTTCAATACTAAACAAATGGTTATGAAATAAATAAAATAAAGTGTAAAATCTGTGCAGACCAATAATTTGTGAAGTCACTGACATACTTTATTAAAGCTCTCCTCATTATTATGAAATGCTGAACAGTTTTATTAGAGAACCTTGTTTCAAAATGCAAGGAGATCCTCCTCCCTGGATCAGCCATTCAGTCATTCTGTTGAGACAGAGGAGGATCCAAAAGGCCTAGTAAGGAAGATTGGACCTGCCAAAATCTAGAATTTATAATTTAATAAATACATGAATAAATAAAATAATATACCATAAATGTACTAAAAATCTGTTCTCCTCTCTGGTGTTGTCAGCTGTTGTTTACTGCAAAATTGCGGGAACCTCTTTCTCCCCATTCATCAACATCTAGACTCCATCGAGTCTACAGATTACAAGTACATACAGATTTTTATAATACTCACAACTTCATCCGCCCATGTAAAATATAATGGATGTCACAGTGGGGGCTAATTACAAAAGACTCATAATCTGATGTGCACATTGTTCTTGGCCCTACATACCCTTGTATGTGTCCTGTCCAAGAAAATTTAGCCCTACTGGCCCAAAAAAGGTCATCATCCACATCTACCTGCTGTGACAACTGCTACGCAATCAAAGTCACCCCATGTTTCCCCATTTCAACGGTTTTAGAGTGAATCAGCAGCTGTGATCAGTGAGGCTGATATCAATGGGATGAAATTGCAACCGGTGACGCAGAATCACAACCATGCATCATTACCATATTCTCTGTTTTTCCAGGATCGGGGGGTTCCAGACCTAACTGCCCCCCCGGGAATTCTGTGCATGGTACAGCCTTGTTGTCAAGTCTCATCGGCATCTATTTTTAAATATTTTCAAGGAAAAAAAAATAATAGATTGATTTTAATTGTTTAATAGTTTTTTTTTTTATAGTGGAACTGCGTTAACTATTATTATGTCTGTAAAGCACTCTGTAAAGTTTATTTCAAAAAGTACCATGCAGTTAAAGGATATTAAGTTGCCACATATTCATGAATTCAATAATCTGGATACATATGAAAACATGCAACATTTCACCCCAGTCAGAGTTATAGTTTCTTGATAAATATATCCATTATTCATGGGAGTTTAAATTGGGGCATAGAAGAAAGCTTTCCCTGTCTTGAAAGCAGCAGCCCTATATTTCGACACTGCTCTTAACTAACTAGGTGCGTTCTGAGGTCTTAAAGGAAGACTTTGGTGTGTTCAGAAAAAGTGCAGCGGAAACACTTGCTCTGCAAAAGTTGGAATGATAAACTTTTTCCACTGAGAAATAAAGGATTTCATAAATTAGAGCACAATGAAGCCGCTACGAGCACACGTACCCTCTAAAAAGAAAAGACTTGCCTGTGGTATAACAGAGTTTTTGTTTCGACATCTCCGACACAAAGCTTGCAATAGCTACACTAACAAGCACACTTGTTTACCAGCCCTGAGGAAGGCCTTGTCAGAACACAGGTAGGACAGTTTCTGTCCCATAGCTTGGCCTGTGAACGCACAGCTGACTGTGA
This sequence comes from Diplodus puntazzo, assembly GCA_963678695.2. Classification (NCBI taxonomy): domain Eukaryota; kingdom Metazoa; phylum Chordata; class Actinopteri; order Spariformes; family Sparidae; genus Diplodus; species Diplodus puntazzo. The sequence continues at coordinate 25,284,595 of OZ023175.1, read as the reverse complement.
GACATCTGATGTAGCATATCAAATACGGGCAAGGCCTAGGGGGACTCGAATCGGCGTGCTGCCACTTTAGGCACCTGTCCAAATGCCTGGCACACACTCAGACAGTTTAGAGGTGCTCCTCATATGCTAGGAGAAGATAACCAGTGCCAAAAAGAAAAAAAACTGCAGCAGAGATAAAAAAAAAAGAAAAAGAAAAGAAAAAGCCAATACACTCACTATATATGTGATATAAGGCAGAGTATAGGGAGCACAGCTTGGATAGTGTGAAACATCCTCATATATCACAAGAAGAACATAGCAAGCTCTGAGTGAAGTTTCATCAATAACTGAGACCCTGTTTGCACTGGTTTTAAAGTGTGTTTCAGTCATATGGCAACTGAGACATATGGCTGCTTACACCTGTGTTTATTATGTGTCTCCAAGGTGTCCAGCTGACCAATTGTATTCCACTTTAATTAATCACATATAGGCGTTACTTACAAGAAGGTCAGAGTGGCGTGTTATTGCATCCTCGAAAGGCTCAGTTAGGATGGGGCGAGGTTCACCACTTTATCAAACACGTGATTGTATAAAGGATATAAGTGCGTGGGCTCAGGAACGCTTTGTAAAACAAAGTGTTTGCAAATGATTGCATTCTCTTTTTGTCGGTGTTTTACAGAGCAGGCCAACTTTTTGGGGAATTGGGTTTGTATTTGGCACCGTGCATGTGAGAATCGGAATGCCCAAGAGACATTTTCACAACCAAGCGTAAACAGGGTCTGATCTAGTAACTATGTTTAAATCATTAAGTATTCGTTAAGAGTTACAAAATAAAATCCACAGAATTACACTACGTAGAAATGTATTATTCATGCTCCCTGGTTGGACTGTTGAGAGTAAACAACCAAAAGGCTACAAATGTTCCCAGGGTTTAACCACAGTGTCTAAAAGAAGAACCCTGGTGATTCTCTATACTTTTCTTACCATCAGCAAATCCCATTTAAAGACCCAACGCAAAAATGAGTAGTATGAATGCAAGTATGTGTGTATACAAAGCCTGACATTTATTATGCCTCTTAAAAACATATCAATGAGTCCAGGCTGTTGTCACTCCCGATGTGTCATATACAGCCCCACTAAACATTAGACGTCTGATGGACATGCAGATCATGTCTATATTGCGTCCGTCAGTCCAAGACCAATTCTGGACCTCTTCACGACGTGCAAACTAGGTCCACAATTTGGACGTCTAATCATGACCCCACTTGGATGTCAATTTGCCATTTTGATTGGCTGAGGCATTGAGTCATTATAACGTACATCCTAAGAGCCACTCCCATTGGCCCAGGTGTTTCTCTTCATTTGAAGCAATTGGCCGCCCGCCTCTGTGCACCGTTGACCTATACAACAACTTAAAGCAGTTCGAAAATCAGCGTCCACTAAATTGCAGGTAAGTTCGGTCAGCCCATAGATCCGTAAGTTAATGTTATGTTCATTTATGCATTTATAGCGTTTGCCGTTTTAGCTTTGTTGTGTTAATCTACTTAAAATCTGTTGTCGCTATACTTAGCATTACATCTGCTAACGTTAGCTTTTGAACACAACCAACTTTGTTTACAACGAAGCCGGCGAAAAATCAATACATAGGGTGAAGCGCTGGAACCGTGTGCTGTTACCCGACCATTATCGGCAACAGGAGCCTCCAGTGTTAACGAGCAGGAGGGCCGTTGTGGTGAGCTGGGAAGCGGGTGTTCGCAGCGGATGTTAACCGCTACCGCTCGTCGAAGTTAGCATAGAGACCCAACGGCCATCATACTTGTTAAGTTACCGGTCAAGGCTTTTTTGTCGGTGACGGCCGTGTATGGGTCCGCGGCTCCAGCGCTTCACTCAGACTGTAGTTATTTTTCTTTGCGGTGCTGCCGCTGACAGAGACGTGAGACGTTATCCTTTTGTCAGGTGATGTTTGGTCCTCTTTTGGAAGTGGAGTGGGGTTTCCAGCCCTTTGGAAGCCACCTAAGCAAGGTACAGATTGTGACCTCATGCTCCTTTGCACACACCCAGTCAAATAAATTGTAAGACTAAACTGACTTATACTGCATCTGTGTCTACAGATGACTATGAAAATGAGAGAATAGCAGAACACCTCAGAGACATGGATGAACTTCTACGTTATGACAGCGAAGATGGACATCAGAGCATTGACATTAATATCGATGTTGTGGCAGGGAGTCAGAGTAGTTGTAGCAGTGTGCCTGGGACCCCACGCTGTTTAACAAGTGACAACGTTCCTGAGACATCACATGGTTTTGATTTTGACACTGATGTGGACTGTTTGTCCACTGACTCTGAATATGAACCAAATGATGATGAAGCCGAAGTGATCAGCAGCCTTGAAGATGACCTGAGACAGTGGGCTACAGACAAAGGGAATGTGAGTTTGAAAATTAACCATTTATGTGTGTGGAAAAAAAAAAGCCAGATTTTTGTTTATTTTCACAAGATGAATCCAGTAAGTCCTTTAATTTTTCTGTGTTCAGTTTGATTTTTGCCCCAGTGTTCACACTTAATGAATAAATAAATAAATATATATATATGTATATGTGTTTAATTGTTTTATATTTTAATTGTTCTTATGTTTGTACATAGTCACTCAGGACTAACCCTATTTTTGTAGTACAGACCAAAGAGGTGTAATTTTATTTATTGTATTTTACCACTTTGTTTTTTTCAAACTTAATTAAGAGTTATGCTGCCTGCTGTTAAGAAGTAGTAGCCTAGTAACTAGTATTTCTCAACTGAAATGACATGTTTGCAATAAAGATCGGGAAAAAACCAGTCGGGATTGGATTGTGATTTATTATTTTTAACAGCATGCCACTGTTGGGAATCGTTATTGATTATTGATTATTAATTAATATTATTATTAATAAATCAAAATTATTATAGTTGATTAATGAAACCTAGGTAACTATGAGTCATTAATGAACACGGGGCACCAACCTGGAATCAGGGATCAATAATCAAATGATTTACCTTTAAGTCTCATAGCCTGAAAATTGTTCAACTTGTCAATATTATGAAATTAACAATAATTAGACAAGAGGGAAGGCGTGAATCCGAGCACTGGCCATCTCAACCAGCAGTTATTACAATATGGGATTGTGCAAAATAATCACAGATGCTGCTCAGTTAAAGTCAACAGTGTTTATTAAAGCTTCTCTCCACAAAACAAACCACCTACTTTAACAAACAACAATTTCCTTCACAAAGCAAGCAACATCAAAACACAAGCAAGCCAAACAGGTCCCTGGGTGGAGGCGCACGTGTGTGTGTGTGTGTGTGTGTGTGTGTGTGTGTGAAAGTCCCCAATAAAGACTACAAAGATGGCCGAACGTGGCTTGGGAAGTCACGTTTACCAGACTACAAAATAGTGGGCGTGATTCAGGAAGTCTCGTCGAAGAGACTACAGGAAACACCGGACGTGACTTTGTGTCACGCGAGAACGCGAATTCCGAGGGGATGAATTCAGATTCACTGGTTCATGTACCTGGAATTCAAAAATGGCGGCAGTGACTGTATCGACTAAAGGTGATCACTACACGTGCGCGCGAGGTTTGAACAAAGGCAGCAGTTGCGCCGTCTTTGCTCTCATGTGCGGTTTGGTCACACGAGGGTTGAATTTACAGGGATGATACCGACAGTTCCAAAATGGTGGAAGTCCGTCTTTACAGTCAATAAAGGGAATATGCTGGGCACACGTCTTATGTTATAGCTGAGTTGTTGACTATAGGTTACAACAGGTCGCCCAAACAGTACGTGTATCTCGGTGGTGTGTGTGTGTGTGTGTGTGTGTGTGTGTGTGTGTGTGTGTGTGTTAGTAAAAACGACCACGTGGTGCACAGCGGTTGTCTCTCCCTTGAACAGTGGTCGGCAAGCAAATCGAAGTTCGTTTGTCGCCCACTGATCGAGCCGGAATACGACGTATTGTGGTCACACACGGCAGCAAGACTGTACAGGCTGGATTAGCCTGAATGAGCTCCTAGCGAGCTTAGCAAACACAGTTAGCACACAGTACAGGTAACCATAAATCGGACTCGGCGGTCCTTTCACAGCAAAACAAAAGCACCACAAAGAAAAATAACACGCTATATACTATCTGTTTCTGCCCAAACAAAAGACCTCTTACTGTAGACGCCGCGTGGGAGCGGTAGCGTGGTTGCCCGGCTAACTCGGAGCTCCAACTCCTTCAGGAGGCGAGCGCGGGATCAGACTGGAGCGTTCTCACAGCTGACGGCAGGCTGTAACACAGCGATCGGTCGACTCAAAGGAAGGGACGGTCTCGTTCCTTCTGAAGATGTAAACTGATGTCTCACAACAACAGAAGCTCCCGGGAATACAAAGAACAAAATGTGCTGCGTGACCTTTTAACGTGGGTGTGACGTCATGGTGATCCTGGCGGAGCTTCCTGGCTCAAAGCCAATAGGGACCGGGTGACGTCTTTGAGGCAGTTCAACGTGGTCACGTTTTTCACACCTGGTCGGCCTTTTTCCTGTTCTTTGTTCTGTAGTCCTCGTGGTTAAGCAACTACTAGTTTAGGCTTTTGGTTTCAACTACAGGCCTTCTCTTTGTTTGAGACCTGTATATTGAGGCACGAGGCCCAACACCACCTTCTGAAATGGGACTACATTTATGCATAGAAACTAGAAGCAGTACAGTATAAAAACAATGTCTAATATGAGTTGTAATGTGACATTGAAATGATGTCTACGAAGACCATATTTGGACTAGAAATAGCTCCTGTACGGAGGTACTGTGGACGTCATGAATGGATGTTAAGTGTACTTCAAAAAAAAGACGTCGTATGGAGTAACAGTCTGCACCTTGAGGTGACCAAAATTAGATGTGCAAAAATGGCTTGGAAAAGACGTCGTTTGGACGTCTCTCTGCGCAGTGGAGTGGACGTCATAAATGGACGTAAAGTATACGTTGAAAAAAAGACGTCGTCTGGAGTAACAGTCTGCACCTTGAGGTGACCAAAATTAGACGTGGAAAAATGACTTGGAAAAGACGTCGTTTGGACGTCTCTCTGCGCAGTGGGGCAGCTTGGTCAGTGGCCCTATCACATCTAAGTTTGACGCTGAACTTACCCTGCTACTGTCACTTCTTAAAGTCATCCTCTAGTGTAGTAGTATAAAGAGTGAGAAAGGTCTGAGTCAGGGGGTGGTTGTCTGAATGGGTCATACACTGGGCTTTCCTTCTGAAGAATGGGTTAGTCCTGTTTGTGAGCAAGAATCAAGAGTGGTTTGTTTTAACTTTCTTTATCAACTTCAGATTATTTGAGTTACAGCCCTTACATATGTATAATCTTTTCCTGAAGCTAAATAGGGAGTTTTTGTGGCTGTTCTACGTTTTCGTTCCTTGCCATCTTTCTTCCATCTTTGTGCTGTACTACTTCTTTTCCATTCTTCTCATTTCCCCTCATTTTCTTTCTGTCTCCTTCTCATTTCTATGCCTTTATTTACAACAGCTCCCGAGCCACTGTTTTAAAGGCACACCCCTGAAAAGACGAAGACAGCCAGTTGTTCTTTTTGATAAGAAGTTTGATCTCATCAGTCTGGCTTGCCCTTTTCTGCCATCCCTACTTCCTTTTCAGCCTTATGTCCTTGTCTCCCTCTACCACCTGCACTGTCTTCTTCCAGCTCTGCTCTTTGTGAGTCAGCTCCTCTTTGAGGTTCACTTGCAGATCATCATGTGCTCTTCCACTGTTTGGTGCTCTGTCTGAGCCCCTTCACCTCCTGAGCCAGCAGGTTCAGAGCCTCCACGCAGGCTTTTGTTCGAGCTGCCTTTTCTCAGTGACCCTGCTTGTCTTTTCCTTTGAGCTCCTCTTGGAGCTGGCTCACCTCAGTCTCGGTCAGTGGGAGGCCAATCTTCTCCTTCACAGTTTTTTTTCCTTCCTTCAATGGTTTGATTTGATTTATGGCAGTGTACAGGGCTTCTTTTAGCCCCTGCACAACTCAGTTTTTGACCCCTGGTTAGAGTGCTGCAGCTGATTGGAGCTGCATAGGCACCACAGTGCTGCAACATACATTTATTTAGCCAGCAGATTTTTTTCGCACATCTTTGTTTACCAAATTACAACAGACACACATTGCCACATCTGTTTGCCAGTTTTAATTAGGTTTGTATGGAATTCAGTTTGGGTTCAAAATCTTTGGTAAAGCCTTATGGAAAGGCTTTGGTCATGGTTTTGTATTGCTAACCTGTGTCAAAGTCACCAAAAACATTTAGTTTCATGTATATGTTTGCCTCTTGTTTGTATCAGTGTATATAAGACATGTTACACATGCTTGGTTACAGTGCAAATCCAACTTAGATTTCATCTGCAGCCCATTCATCATACACACTGCACAAGGGGCATAAAAGTGACATCTGATTTCTTCCTTTTGTTGTCAATCACTATAGGATAAGTTCTTCCAAAAAAAGAAAATAATTCAGTAATTATCTGCTCACCCTCAAGCAGATGGAAAGTCAAGTAAAGTTATGTAGCTCAGTTATGAAGCTCAAAACATTTCTGGAGCTTCACAGCAAAACAGTGTTGTAGAGTTCGCCAAAACAATTGAAATAGATGGGCACATAGAAAACAACTAAAGAAACCACACCATGCCTCCATACAGCTCCTCCAGCATAAACCAAGTCTCCAGAAGCGCCAGGATACCAAACTGATTTGAAATGACGCTGAAATGATTTACACCACTTTCCATGATGAAATCTTTACTGTAGCTGTTAAACTTAAAGCACTTTTTTATGGTTATTTTTTAACCTTTTAAAAAAGTCCCAGTGTAGTTGTTTTGGAGAATGCTACACCACACTGTTTTGCTGTAACACTCCAGAAATGTTGCAGTAGGAAACTACAGCTGACTTTCCATCCACACGGGGTTGGGTATAAGTGAATTTCCATTTTTGGGTGAACTTATCCTTTATGTTAATTTGTAAGTTGTATATGTATTTCACTCAAAATACATATGAAAATGTATGTATACAATTGTTAGACATCAACTAATAAGACTAAGATTTCTAGTCTGTTCAAATAGTGTCTGCTTTAAAAATGCCAAAATATTACTCAGTATATTATTACAATATATTATGATAATATTACCCCACATTTTAGTGCCAGCATAATTTTTGCACTTGGAGTTCAAGACAGCTGTAAATACTGAAGTGGAATTTGAAGGTGAAGATATAGTTGACACTGTTACACATCAGGGTGTATGCTATGAGAACAGTCAGGATTTCATTCAGTCTCGACTGAAAGTCAGCTGTATGCCAGTAGTAAACTGAAAATACCACAACAGTAAATGACAACTAAATGCAGTAATACTTACACTGTTCTGAAATAAGTGCACATTGATAAGGTAAATAACATAAATATATATATTTATTTTCTTTCAGTGGCTGAGGAATATAGAAAAAAAAATGTTTGGGGTGCTAAGATGAAATATAGGTGTGCTTGAGAACCACTTAAATAGCCTATGGCAATACATACACTAAGTGCTACTTTAATTATACAATTTCATTAGGTGGCATTAATGTTACGGCTCAACAAGTTTCAATATATAATGTATTCCCTCAGCTAAGAATCTGTGCCTGTCCTTAGAAAATCTACTGTATACTGTTAGACAAAAATCAAGAAGCTCATGATCGTCATTGTCCTCTGACATGATGATGTGCTGGTCTCTCTGGTGTGTCCTCGTCATCAGAGTCAACCACGCTCTCACCATGGTAACTAATATGCAAAACATTGTATTATCATGAGCCTAACACAATATTCACGTTTGTCTGCGAATCACTGAGAGTACCAAAAAAAAATGTTGTACGCCCCCCACTAATCTTGACATTTTATTTTTGCCATATCAAATGTAACCATAGCCAGCTACTGCTGACTGGCAATAAGTACATCATCAAAATACACTTTCAAACAATTTCTGAATGCAAACAAAGATAGCTTGACAGCGATGGCTATGTTGGTTGTTTAAGTTCAATATAATAATATTAGGTGTTTACTTCCATGTGAATGAGACATGAGGTCTCATTTTAGTTAGATGTTGTGATGGAAATGGAAATGCACACTCTTCTTCCCACCACTAGTGAGGACGCAGGACTCTGTTGGCAGCATTCTGTGCTGGGTGACGATACACACTTTGGGAACTGTAAAATTGAATAAAGAACCTAAGACACAGATAACCACACCTGACACACCCCCACTGACCATAGAGAAATGTCACGAGCAAGATGAGACTACCCTGCAAGAAGTATATGTTGTTGACAAGGTTTGTACCACTACTTACACTGCATAAAGGGCTGACAGGGATCTGAGGGTGGGAGTGAGTCTTAAATTGCATGTGACCAAACAGGAAGCAAATCATCGCCCGGAATGAGTATGGACCATGTTGATCATGTACCTCTTACTGAATCTAAAACACGATATATGCTATTCCCTTTAAGAGCTACAGTACCTATAGCTATAGCCATAGTAAGTTCTACATCAATGAGATTAATATCACTCAGGATCTGACGTAGTGCAAGTAAAGGCAGAATATGAGTCTCCAGAGGGTGAGTAGGTTGAACTAATACCTAGGATTTTGTAAGGAATAGATGAATTCATGTTCAATCAATTGTGAATGAATTCAGATATGTTATGGGCAAGGTTATTACAGTTTTGAAATTTTCATTAGTTTTTATTTGTATTTAGTTTTTCAGTTTGCTTTTTTATTTCCGTTTAGTTTTAGTTAGTTCAACAAATGATTTAGTAGTTTTAGTTTAGTTTTTATTTTGAGGAATTGACTAGTTTCAGTTTAGTTTTTATTTAGTTTTAGTCTTAGTTTTAGTTTTTCAGGTATTAGGAGAAAGCCTTGACTAGTAGACGCTGAAAAGGATGAAAGAATGTGTAACACCCAATATGATCACCATTATGAAATCTCTATGAAAATGGTCTCCATTGTGGAGAGGACTAGCAAACATGCGTACACACACACACAGGCACACATACCACTCTCACCAAATATCTTTAGTGCAATAACTTTTTGTTAATCTTGAGGAACACGCGTTGTTCAAGAGAAGTCGTAGTCCAATTTCTCAGACCTGCGATAGAAGACCACACATAGAGAAAATGCGCTCCACAAATACTTGGGAGGAAGGGACACTGACTAAATGTAAAGCCACTGGGGCAAGTCTTGAATAAACGGCTTCCCTTAACCTCTAGAAATCCATATATCACCATGGCAACCCGGATGCCAGAGGACGCTGGTGTGAATATCGCTGCTTCTCAATCCTTAGCAAAACTGATTTTTTTCTGTTGGAAAAAGAAAACCAAGTTGTCCCTTCAAGCTCTGGGGCTGTGCTAGTAACTTTGAAGGCTACACACCTGAACAACTGGCTCCATGGACTCACCTTTCTCCGTTGATCAGCTATTAGCCTCGCTGGTCAGCTGTTAGCCTAGCAATGCTAACTTTCAAACCGATGCACTCAATACTTTGTGGGCTGTCCATCGTTGCTCCGTTGGTCCTCCCTGCACCACAACCTTGGGGTTATTAACCGCCAGGCTCCTTTGTCGCTCTCCTCTGCTGCTCTGGTCTCCCCCGGCTTGCGGCAATATTGGATGGTCACTGCTCCGCCGTTGCTGGCGGGGTGTTCAGTGCAGGAGCTCCTGGACAGGCTCCATCACTGGAAATAGATCTTTTGGTGTCCTGCATCGCCCCGCTGTGTGCTCAGGGCCTCCAGATGCAAGTTTGTTTATGCGACAGTGGCGGCGGCTGTCAGTAATGCATTTGCAAGGCACCCGGAAACAGAAAACCGCCGGCGGAAGCAGTTATCTGTCATGGCAGCACCCATAGGCTTCTGAACAAACGGGTGAAAACGGACGGTGCTATTCCCTGGTGCTGACTTCGGTGCTAGTGTTCCCTCTGTGCTGACTGACAGGCACTCCATGTATTCTTTTATTGTTTGTTTGTTTGCCACCCTCTGGACTGGAGGAAGGGTAGCAGCACAGCGGCTGCTGCAGGACAGGCAGTAATCAAGGGAGAAAACGAAACGACAACGAAAACGAAGCTAAATTTATCTACAGTTCAGTTTAGTTCTAGTTAATTTTGCTTTGTTCATTGTAGTTTTTATTTCGTTTTCGTTTTTTTTTAATTGTCGTTTTTATTTTTATTTCAGTTAACTAAATTATTTTTTCACTGCTAGTTTCAGTTTTAGTCTTCGTTTTCGTTAACTAGGCCTATAATAACCCTGGTTGTGGGACAAAGGTCCAACAATAACAACAGGGGTCGAGAAATACTCACCAGATATATGTATTCAACCAAAAGGAGGCACCCAAATTCATAATCTAGGTCTTAGTGAGGGTGTCCCAAAGGTTGTGTATGTTGATTGTAATCTGTCAATTCCTGCAAAGTAATTTGTTATCTGGTCATGTGGTGTAGACCAGGCATGTCAAAACTATTCCACAAAGGGCTGTGTGGCTGCAGGTTTTAATTCTAACCAGTCAAGAGCACACAATTTGACCAATCAACTTTCTGAAGACTGAGATCAGTTGATTAAATGAGTCAGGTCTGGTGTGCTGCTGCTTGGTTGAAAAGACAACCTGCAGCCACATCGGCCTTAGTTTGGACATGGCTGGTGTAGACCTATATTACTTACATTCCAGTGGGATGGAAGGGTGTGTGTGTGCACCATATTGGGTTTCTGCAGCAAATGCATTCATTCTGGCTCTGAATGACATGAAGGTTACAATGCTGCAGGAATAAACACACATATTATATTTATATAATGTGTGTGTTTATTGAGTTCGTGTTATGGATCCCAGAGAAACTAAATCTCATTTGTGCTGCACTACTTTTGCTGGTACAACTAAATGACAATAAATATTTGATTGATTGATTGATTGATTGATTGATTGATTGATTGATTGATTGATCACATTCAAGGAAAATGAGGAGGATGCAGTGTTTGAAACATGTGCCTTGTCATACGATGCAGACAATCCAAGTGTTTCTAACTGTTTGTATCAATTCATGACAAGGAAAGTGATGAAAATAACAACATATTCTTGTTATGCATGCTCAGTGATGCCTAGGTCAACAAATCAGTTATTTTAAAATGTTGCAGTACCATTAAAAAAGCCCCAGAGGACTACCATCCTGCTATCTAGTGATGTTTCAGGTTGTTTTACAGCGGCATCCAGTTGTCAGAGCCTTGGCGAGGATGGCATACACAGGATACAGGTCTACTGTGGTGGTGAGAAAGGTGTCTCTAACAGATGTCTTTGAAGCTGGTATACAGAAGAATGAGGAACAATTTCACAGAATGGGGAGGTATCCGGTTTACTAGCATCTGAGTGTGAGTTATTGTAAAGGTAAAGAAATTGACCTTGAACAGGACACGGCTTTCATAGTCTCACTTCAAGTACCATGACTAAGAGTGTGTTTGGTTTTCTAAAAGATGCATCTAATTAATATCCTCCTAACTAAGCCCAGATTCCTTCTCAGGTTACATCAATGTATAATGAGCCAGCGTGAGAATCATTATTTGATTGCATTAACTAGACGTGATTTGGTTAGTGTGGCAAATGCTGCAATTCTAGGATTTCATTCATTGAGTGCTACAAGTGTCAATATGCTACTGAGAACTGCTTGGCAATAGACACCATAACAGCAGCTCAAGGAGGAGTATGTGCTATCACTGGTGAGAGTTGTTGTACATTTTTGCCATCGGAATCTGAAGGACTAGAGAATTTGTCAAATGCCTTAAACAATCTTCAGGAATCTCAGGATAGCATAGTTGAAATGAACAGAGAAAGTATGGAAACTCAAGGGGTTTGAAGTGGATAACAGAAATATCACTTGAATTAAGTGATGGTGTGGATTTTCAATACTCCTAGCCTACTCTCTCTCATTTTCTCATTGTGTTTTTTGTGCTCGGATGTTGTTTTCCAGTAATGCACACATTAATTTTAAGATCTATGAATAACTTAGGTTGTTCAGAACCCTGTGACTCATATGCATGTGCGACAGGCTGGAAGAAGGCCTTGGCATGAAAGCACAACATCTCAATCCGCTTGAAGAGTAGTAGAAAAGACCGATGGAAAGACTGATTGATCGAGAAATGTAACACTGAAGGCAGGAGTGAGGAGTTAAGATGAAGGAGACAGATAGGATCGTATTTTAATTTAGCTATTTTCCATGCATGTAGTTTATTTGACATAATCTTTTAGAGAGTCATATTTCATACATTACATTTACTGTTTTAGTGTGTAACAATTTATTACTGGTTTGTTATGACCCTAGAGGTCATAAATGTTTGTTTGTTTTAATATCCCTCTTTTTACCTGAGTGAGAGTATGTGCGTGTGATTGGTTGCAGGTGTGTTTGAGTGGTTGTAGGTTGTCCCTAGGAGCTGATTTGTTCCTGCCTGGAAGACATTTTTTTTTCATCAATTTCACACAGCTGTCAGAGGTCCAATAACACTGTATTTGATATGCATTGCCCCAAACCCATCCGTGGTCCTGAATTTCAGCTGTCTAAAAGTCGCTCAGTGAGCTCTACTGAGAGCAGACTGTTTCTGTGCCTGCATCTTTAAATGCTAATGAGCTCCGTCTGTCAACGCCTGCCTTGCCTGCTACAGGCCCCTCTCAGGGAGACGATGCCGTTTGCGCTAGCGGTAGCATGTGCTAATGTTTTACGGTGGACGTATCGCTATGGCTCGCCGAGATGCTGCCAACCATACCAGTTTGACCCAGAATCAGACCCAGAAGGAGAGGCCCTGAACAATTACAGACTCTGCGGCTGCAGCAGGACGTTTCAGAATGGTTAGTGTGTCTGAATAATGTTAGTTTGTTCTATGTGTTGTTACAGTTACTACCATGTAGCTAATGGCTAACAGCTAGCGAAAGCTGTGTTTGTCTCCAGCACAGTCTCCAAACTCTTGGACACTGTTCGCATCATCTCTGTCTCCAGTCTGGACATGTTTCCAGACTTTTTACTGTGACAACCAAGCTCCCTCGTAATATTAACATTAAACTTGCTTCAAACGCCATTGCATAGCGGACCGAAGCAGCCCGACTAGTTTACACACTTACCTTACCTTACACTTACACTTACCTGTGGCTCGGGTGCAGTTGCTGGGTCCGATATGGGTGGGACTGATCCTTTTACGAGGGTCAGTGTCAAGGCAAAGGTAGCTTTGTACTGCCCTTCGTTATTGAAGCAGTCCGATGTGAAGTGGTTAGCACACACATACAAGCTAACATGAACGGCAGCCGGCACGTTGTCATTAAAGATGCAACACTACCACTGTCTCTTCTGTTGTTCTGTAGCTGGGACAGAATATAGGCACTGATGTTAATTTTTACAACGAACTACAGAGCAATTTGCGTGTCTAACTCTGAGCGACGACATTGTGAAACACTGCTATCTTACCGCTGGACACACCGAACTTCACCTCGGGGATGGACGCCCCTCTCTCGGATATCTCCTATCACTGCGCAGAGGAGGCCTGCCTCTGAACATGACTCCTTACGTTACGTAACGAAAGGAGCAAAATCTGAACAGCCTGTAGGAGTGCCGCTTTACCAGTGGGTGGGCTGCAGGAATCATTCCCTTTCCTCATTCTGGGAGTTGGCAGGCTCAGGGAGGACCAGCTTATACATGTAGAGACCAGAGAAAACGTGTTTTTCATAATATGGGACCTTTAACTGTAACCAGTATCTTTCCTTGTGTTGATGTATAACGGCCCTCAGCTGATAAAATAGGGGCAAAAACAGATCTGTTTCATATTTCTGTCAATGTATGGCGGTTCAAAAATAAGCATAGAGTGACAGGCATCAGTCTTCTGTCGTCACAGACTCAGGCAAGTGACCGGAGCTAACCTGTTAAACTGTTCCTGATGTTTCTTTGTTTAAAATTCCAATTTAGCTGTGAGATTCTGCATTGAGCATGTTATGCGTGTATCTCCCGAAGTTGAAACAATTAAAGTGCCTAACAATTATTACTAACACTACAAGGACAACACTGACAATAGGATTATCATTATTATTATATCATAATTTGGATATCAACCTCGTCATGAGCTGTTGAGAGGATGGTTCAGCTCACTTTTAGATGTGAAGGCCTGTGCGGAGTTTAGAGCTCAGTAACATGCGGTTAACTGATGGTAAGATTCCACCAGATAGGGCTTCTATTTTTGCAGTGCGCCGGAGCACAACGCAGCGATTCAGCAGAATTCAGCACAGAGCAGATAGGAAGTCACACACCGAAACAACAACATCCAGATCATTTTCAAAATAAAACACTCCGTGTTGACTCCAGCACAGAAATCTGAAAAAGAGACTAATACAAGCACATCTTCTAATCCTTCAGTTGGAAACACTTTGTGTTGTTGTGTTTATAACACATCCCTATAACTGCGGTCATGTGTGATAATGTAATAATCACGGGAACTCCTTGGTCTCGCAAGTCCAGCTGTCACAGCTCAAAATGCATTGGTTTGGGTTGCCGGACGACGGAGCAAAACCGCAATGGAGCCAGGACATGACAGTCATGTATCCAGCTGAATCTTAGAGTGAAGCCCCTCATGGCGAACTCTGGGCGTTGTTTGTCACAGAGACGACGTGTGGTACAGTCAAAGGACTCTGCGGTGGCGTTGGCGTTGAAAAAGTAGTTGGAAGTCTGCCAGCAGACTGTTCACTGGAAGCAGCTCGATGATCATAGGCCAAGGACAAGATGTCTGTTAGGGTCTCTAGGTCAGCTGGTTGATTCAATTCAATTCAATTCAATTCAAAACACTTTATTTATCCCTGAGGGGCAATTTAAGGCATGAGAAGCAGCATCATGAAAGGACAAACAAATATTAAAACATAAAAACATAAAAACATATAAAGTGCTGTAGTCAGTCTTTCCATTGACCGTCAAAGTGCTCTGTGCTTCATGGTAAAGTGCTGTGTGCTATGTGTATTCAGTCAGTTGAGGGGCAGATGTTGGGACAGGGAGGAGTCAGAGTTCAGGAGCTGGACTGCTGTGGGGACAAAGGTGGCCCTCCTCCTTTGAGTTCTGCAGCGTGGACAGCGCAGCCTGCAGCCCTGATGGGAGCCACTCAAACACTGAGTGTAGAGTGTGTGAGGGGTCATGTAGGATCCTGTGAGCAGTGCGGATTGTTTGTTGGTCGCAAAAAGCAGACAGAGCTCTAACAGGGTGTCCAATGATTTTAGAGAAGACTTTGGTGATGCCAAGTAAACATGTCCGATCTTGCAGGCTGATGGAATAAAACCAGGAGATGAATGAAAAAGTTAGGATGCTCTCAATGAAGGAGTGGTAAAAGGTCAGGAGAATGGCTTTATTCAAACCAAACGATCTCAGCTTCCTGAGCATATATTGTCTCTGGTGGCACTTTTTCAGAATCTCCTCAGTGTTTGCAGAAAACCTCAGAAGGGTGTCGAAAATTGTGCCCAAGTACCTGTATTCCTCCACCACCTTCACAGGCGCCCCCCGGATGGTGGTAGTGATGACCTCTGCCAACTGTCTCTGCTTGCTGGAGAATGTCACAATCACCTCTTTGGTCTTTGATGAGTTCAGCTGGAGACAGGCGCCCTCACACCAGGTGATAAAGTCCAGAAGAACAGAGCTGTGGTGAAGGTTTAGGGTGGAGAGCAGAGATAGCAGGACTGTGTCGTCAGCGAATGTAACCAGGTGACAATTTGGCTGGGTGGACCTGCAGTCATCCGGTGTAGAGGATGTAAAGCAGAGGTGATAGGACACAGCCCTGAGGGGAGCCGGTGGAGGTGTGGAGGATGTCAGAGTAGGAGCCATTAACAAGCACCCTCTGTGACCTGTTGGTTAAAAAGTCAGTAATCCACATGGTAAGCTGGTGATCCAAATTGAACCGGGTTATTAACTTCTCTGCAAGGATGTGTGGCAGCATGGTATTAAATGCAGAAGAGAAGTCCGCAAACAGGAGTCTGGCGGTGGTGTTTGGGGTTTCCAGATGTTTGTGGATGGTCTCCAAGATGAGTATCTTAGCGTCGTCCACTCCCCTGCTGGCCCTGTATGCGAACTGCAGTGGGTCCATCAATGGCTCAACAGACTTGATAGTGGAGTTTTAGACAATGCTCTCCATTGCCTTCATCACCAGGGAGGTCAGGGCCACAGGCCTCAGGTCATTAAGTACCTTGGTGGGGCCCTTCTTGGGGATGGGAATAATCGTGGAATATTTCCACTTCTGGGGCACTGTGCTGCAGTTCATGTTCGAGGTCTGGAAAAGCTGCTGGAATACGTCTCCCAGCTGCTCAGCACAGTGCTTTAGGGTCCGCCCACAGATGTTGTCAGGTCCAGTTGCAGTGTTGGATTTGGTCCTCTTAAGGGGTCTCACCACCTCTTCCCTGCTGAAGGTGAAGTAGAATTCTCAACGGGCCTGAAAATTACAGCCCGACCCGACCCGGCCCGCCGGTTTTAAGCCCGAACCCGACGCAGCCCGACACACCAGCATGAATTGTCTGCCCGAACCCGGCCCGAACCCGACCCTCCGCGTGCCTGAATTGATTACCTCATACACTTGTTATGATCCGACAGACAGCTGGCGGAAAGGTGACGCGAGCCAGGAGACAGGTGCTGCGTCACCGTCAGCAGCAGCACCCGCTCCCGCTGCAAAGAAGACACCGCGCTTCGACCAGTGGGAAAATATATTCGGAGAGACAGAAACAGACTGTTTCCCCACTCCTCGAAAAGCAAGGGTGAATTCACCTGTGGCAAGTTTACTTTTAGCCAATTCCATCTTCCCCAGCCAGGCTATAGACGCGAGTACGTCACGCAGCAGTGTCAGTTCTGCGTCTGCCCCTCCGCATGAAGCAGGCAGCCAGACTCACTCTTCACCACACCTGAACAGCGATGATTCACAACAGGCTATATAATTTACAACCAGCAAGAAATGTGTTTTATGAAATGTGTTTTATAAAAAAGGAAGCCCGAGGCCCGACCCGACCCGGCTCATTTGCGAATCTTTTCGGCCCGAACCCGGCCCGAACCTCCGGGTCTGGTCGAGTTTGTCGGGCCGGCCCGACCCGTTGAGAACTCTAAGGTGAAGGCTGAATCATCAGGATGGAGTGTGGAGATGATGGTCTTTAGCTCTGCGCTATTGTCCTTTTCGAATCTTGAAAAGAATGAGTGGAGGTCGTTAGGTAGAGATGTTGTGCTGCAGCCATCAACCTGGATGGGTTTACGACTGGATGTAGTACAGTTCACGGCTGCCATGTTCTTTAGGCCCTGCCAGGCAGAGCGGAGGTTCCCCTGGGAAAAGGAGACCTCCACTTTGTTCTTGTTATCGAGCTTGGCCTTTTTAATGGCACACTTGACTTCTCGATTGACCTCCTTCTTTTCCTCCTCTGAGCCAGTGAAGAAAATCCTTTTTTTCTTACTGAGCACTTGTTTTAGTTCATTAGTGACCCAGGGTTTATTGTTAGGGAATATTGTGATGGTTTTGGTCGGGATTATACTGTCCACACAAAAGGAGATGTATGGTGTCACTGTATCCACCTGCTCATCAATGTTGCAAGAGGACAGTAGACAATTCCAGTCAGTGGTTTCAAAACAGCCCTATAGTCTGTCAATACTGTCTGGAGTCCATTGCTTGATGTTTTTAGTTATTTTGTCTGACCTCTTGACTACAGGTAGATAAGCTGGAGCAAGCAAAATGCTATTATGGTCTGCAGAGTCTGGGGGGGAGGGGAACAGCTCTGTATGCATTAGGAATAGAGCCATAGCATTTGTCTAGTGTCTTCCCAGATCGTGTGGTACAGTCAATATACTGGTCAAACCCTTTAAGGGATTTGTCAAGTGAACAGTGGTTAAAACCACCCATAAGGAATTTGGGAGCATCTGGAGCAACTGATTCTAACCTGTTCAGAGTGTTCTTGACATGCTCGGTGGCAACAGAAGCTTTCGCTTTGGGATGGATGTAAACCAGTATGATAAAAATCTGTGGAAATTCCCGTGGTAGGTAGAAGGGGCGAAGGGAAATAGCCAGCAGTTCAATGTTGGGGTTACACAACTCTTCCCTGACCACGACAGATGAGCACCAGTTTGTGTTCACATAGATGCAGACCCCCCCTCCATGATGCTTTCCAGTGACTGCACAGTCTCTGTCAAGCCTTAATGGAGAGCCAAAGCCATCTATGTGCAGGGCATCATTACTGTCGTTTTCATTTAGCCATGTCTCCGTAAATGCTAAAACTGATGCCGTCCGATATTCATACATGTGCTTGACGTTAGCTTGGAGTTCGTCAGTCTTATTGGGAAGTAAGCGTTCATTAGCTAAAATAACTGAAGGAAGAGCCCGGAGTTTCACTTTCCCATGCTTCAGTCTAGCTCTCACTCCTGCCTTTTTCTTCACCCTCCGTGTTACCTTCTTTTTGTGTTGTGACGTGTCTGAATGTCCAGGCGTGTGTTTACGTTGTAACACCTCCGGCAGCTTCTTGGTGGAAACAACTTGGTTGGACAGCAACCGGAGCTGCAGAAGCAGGTCCCTGGAATATGTGATCCGCTGTGTGTCCGGAAGACTGTATCCGCTTGATAGACAGAGACAGTAGTCCATAAAGTGCGGAAGGAACACCGTAATCCACAGAATTTTAGAGTAGTCCATCCTCCATCTGACGGAGCTAGTGCTAACTAGCACTAGCCTCGTTAGCTTCTGTGCTTTACACAGCCTCCAACAGCACACGACAGACTTCTCACGATCACTTACACAGGCGCAAGTTGTCCAAGATATAAAGGACAAAAAGCCATTGACAGCACGCCAGAACAGTCTTTAAAAACAACATAAAAAGATTTTAAAAAAAGATTTAAAAAGCTGCTCGTTATGCCACCGGTCACCACACGAGCAGTGACCTGGAAGTCATCAGCAGAAGACTAGAAGAGTTCTCTGATGGCAAAATATTAGTTTGGTTCAACTAGCTTTATCGGGTAACTTAAAAAGGTTTGGAACTGGCCGAATGGCAAAAATCTGCAAGGCTGCATAAAACTGGTAGGAAAGCTATACTAGACTGAATTGGTTTTGAAACTTGGCTGTCAGATTAAAAGTAGAAACTTGTGTGCAAAAAAAATGGTTAAAAATAAGTATGTGAAAACAAATTTCCATGGCAACCCGGATGCGAGAAGACGCTGGCGTGAGTATCGCCGCTTCTCGATCCATGACAATACAGCTTTTTTCTGCTAAAAGAAGATAGCCAAGTTGTTTTTGCAAGTTCTGAGGCTGTACTACTACCTTTGAAGCCTGCACACCTGAAGAACTGGCTCCATGGACTCATCTTTCATCTTTCTCCGCTCATCAGCTGTTAGCCCCGTTGATCCACTGTTAGCTTCACCAATCAGCAGTTAGCATAGCAACGCTAACTTTTAAGCAGACGTACTCGATGCTCTGTGGGATGTACATCATTGCTCTGCTGGTCCTCCATCCGCAATGGCCTCGGGGTTGTTCACCACCTGGCTCCGTTCTCGCTGTCCTCTGCTGCTGTGGTCTCCCCTGGCTCTCGGTGACGTTGGATGGTCGATGCTCCACCGTTGCTGGTGGGGTCTTTAGGTGTTCAGATCGGGAGCTCCTGGACTTCTGCTGTCGCTTCGCCCCGGGCTCTGTCACTGGGACTGGATCTCTGGGTCTCCTGTGTCGCCCCCACTGTGTGCATGGGACCTCCAGACGCGAGTCCGCTTCTGGACGGAGGGTGCTGTTCCCTGCGGTGCTGGTGGCGGTGTCGACGGTGGTGCGGCTGTTCCCTCCGTGCTGACTGACAGGCGCTCCATTTATTCTTATATCTTTGCTTTGTTTGTTTTCATATATGTTTATTCCACTTTGTCAAGTGTCCTTGGGTACCCTGAAAGGCGCTATATAAATTAAATGTATTATTAAATCTATTATTAAATGAAACAGTGAGTAAAATGAAAATGAAAATAAAGGGAAGAAGAAGGGAAGAAATAGCAAGGAACAAAAGTTTCCTGTGGATTTTATGTAGAGAGAGAAAATGGATGTGTCTACTGTCGGTCAACCCAATGGTTCCCAGCCTTTTTTCCTTGAAGCAGCCAGACCCCCCAACCCCAACCCGCATACACTAAAAGAATAAAGTGGTTAATTACAAACTTTTATTTGCAAAAATAAACAACAGTTATATTCTCCTAGTTTTACAGTAGATACATTTCTTCCTTTTTGTGTCATCAGGTGTATCACACACACACACACAATGACCAGAATAGGCCTACCAGAGAACAGAATAGGCCTACCTCATAGGGGTGTTGGTAATAAATAGCTTAATGAATTTAAATGTGGACCAAGTAATATGTTTCAATTTGGATTATAGTGAGTTTTGATTGGGTGTGTCATTGGGATTTTATGCAGTCCAGGGTATAATTGGCCGTGTTTTACTATTTTTGATTTTACCATTATATTTAGCTTAAAAACTATTTACCTTGCCTTGTTTGGTGTCATTATCTTCAGCACAATGGGGTCTTGTTCACGAGTGAGGGAAGGATGGAACGTGAGATTGACAAGCGGATCGGTGATAGTATGTATGATCAGTAATGCGGTCATTGTATCGGTCTGTCGTGGTGAAGAGAGAGCTGAGCCGAAAGGCGAAGCTCTCGATTTACCGGTCAATCTACGTTCCTACCCTCACCTATGGTCATGAACTTTGGGTCATGACCGAAAGAATAAGATTCAGGATACAAGCGGCCGAAATGAGTTTCCTCCGCAGGGTGGCGGGGCGCTCCCTTAGAGATAGGGTGCGGAGCTCTGTCACCCGGGAGGAGCTCGGAGTAGAGCCGCTGCTCCTCCACATCGAGAGGAGCCAGCTGAGGTGGCTCGGGCATCTGTTTCGGATGCCGCCGGGACACCTCCCTCGGAAGGTCATGTCCCGCCGGGAGGAGACCCCGAGGAAGACCCAGGACACGCTGGAGTGACTATGTCACTCAGCTGGCCTGGGAACGCTTGGGATCCTCCCGGAAGAGCTGGAGGAAGTGTCCGGAGAGAGGGAAGTCTGAGTGTCCCTGCTCAGGCAGCTGCCCCCGCGACCCGGCCCCGGATAAGCAGATGAAAATGGATGGATGGATGGATTTTCAACACAACCTCATATGGTGACTGTACAGTTATTTTTTCATTTTGACATACTGTATTAACACTATGGACCTAAAATCACAAAAAACATAAAATTCGAGTAGGAAAAAGTTCTTTACTGAGAAACCACAAATATGTTTAACAAACCATTTTTATTACTTATAATGCAAATATTAATTGTTGTTTGCCATACTTGTGCATAAGTTTTTGAAATTTACAAAGTTATATGTAATTATTTACATTTAAATGCAGGCAATGCCTCATACTCAGGTCTGCCTCAGCTCTCCTGCCTGCTCCGCATTCGGCAGTCTCCTCATTGTTTTGACTCATTAAACAAAAAAACGTTACACTCCAAAACACGCAAAATGTCACAAATCTCTCAACTCTCTCACTGTCACTGTCGGTCCCTCCACAACTTCCCCCTGTTCCCCAGCAACCAAATCACGTCTTTTGCCATGTAATTTTGTGATTGGCTGGTGTGGTGCCCTTTTTTCCACCAATAGGAACGTGTTTTTTCGCTCGCAAACTTTTCCTGGCTTGCGGACCCTTTCGTGATTGAAGTCTGTTTTTACTGTTTCTTCCTGCACCTCCGCGCAGAAAACGTGATGGTAATGTTAGCGAAAAAGCGTGCCTTACATTATTTATCATAAGTCCGGTATTACTTTGCCTATCAACACAACTTAAAAACTGGTACACAGTGTGAAGGCTGCTCCAACACATAAGTCGGGCCGAGACTCACTGAGACTCCGTCTTGCCGCTACGTCTTCTTAAATTGGTCATGTGATTTTGAGGGTTGCACAAATATAACTTTAACCTCACAACCTCAGAACAGACAAAGTTGTGCGCACCCCCTGTGATCTCTGGCGCCCCCCTAGGGGGGCCGCGGACCCCAGGTGGGGAACCACTGGGTCAACCAATCAATCTTCCTTGGGCGTGGGCAACCTCTCCCTTCTGGGTCGTATTCAGTGTTGGGTGTAACGCGCTACAAAGTAACGCGTTACTGTAATCACATTACTTTACATTCACATTACTTCAGTAACGAGTAGTGTAAGGCATTACTCTTCTGAATGTAGTAATCACATTACAGTTCGCCAAGGTCGTTACTTACGTTACATTGCTAGGTTAATCAATTTTAACGGCATGGTCGCACGTATCACACACACGGCGGGCTGGGGGGGCGGCCACCAATTTGACGACTTTCTCGCTAGATTTGGCGACTTTTCAGACCCTCTTAGCGACTTCATTTCTAAAAAGCTACGAGCGACAAATCTGGCGACTTATTCAGATCATCGGGGGAAAGGCGAGAAATATATTATATTGTAATTTACATGCTGCTCAGAGTGATCGCAGACCACGGCTCCTCTGCAGCAGTGCTGGACTCTCTCCCCTCCCGCGCGGCTGCGCAGGCGACAGGCCGGTGTGTGTATGGGGGCGCTGGCTGGGGCAGCAGGAGGGTTACAGATACAAACATTACTTTGAATTTGTTGAACATAAGGAAAATAACTTGACTGTAAGGTGCACTTTGCCCGTGTTGGAAACCTCTCCTCACCGCTGCTAACACTACCTCAAACTTAACGAAGCACCTACAGAGACAGCACGCACACACAAATCTTGTTGCTAAGGAACCGTGGACTATATAACATGAATGAGACGCCAAGACAGAATGTAACGAATAATGTAACGAGTAATGTAACTAATTACTTTCTCCAGGCAGTAATCACGTAATGTAAGGCATTACTATTTTTGAGAGTAATGTGTAATGTGTAATATATTACTTTTTTGAGTAACGAGCCCCAACACTGGTCGTATTATACCGATAGCTACTACATGGGGATTAATGGATTTGTTTGAGTGTACCTAGGATGATCTTGTGATAGAAAGCAACGGTGCTGAGGTGTGTTCACTTCAGTTTTACAGATGCATCTCTTGATAAGGTATAGTAAGGTATATGTGTAGCCCTCTTACTAAACTCTTTTTTAAGATTTTCATGAATACCCCTTTAATGTATCAGACTGCATGAGAATTAATTGTGAGTGCAACTAAAATGTATAATTTGGGATATTTTACAATTATTAACATGATTTGAAAATGACTCTTGCAGAGAGGCCTGGTTAGTTTGTTAATTAGGGCCTGAGCAGGTCTCGACCTGTGAGGTCCCTATTGTTTTTGTAGTGATGACTTTTTTGTCCCAAATTATCGCATTTTTCACTGCCTTAATATACCCCAAAACTCACCAAACTTGGAATATAGCTCACACCTGCCGAATAATTTTATAAGCTATTGTCGTTGTTAATTTCCACCACTAGGTGGCGCTATAATCATGGAAAGTGCGTTTTGCCTTATAACTCCCATATACTTTATCGCACAATCAAAAACCTTATATCCACGCATTCACTGAATTGCGTTGAGTCTTGTGTTTACTGTTATTTTCCCGCATATACGCAAAATGTCGCAAACGTACTTTTTTAAACTCCTCCCAGGCGATTTCACCAATTTGCACCAAACTTCTGTGCATCTGTGGACCCTCCTCACAAGAAGTTAATAAAAGATAAAATAAAATACTAAATTTTGATATTCCAAACAATACTGAAGTTATTAAATAACAACTTCCTGCAGATTTTGTTCCAAACAGGAAGTGTTGCATATCTCCACATTGGTATGTCTGAATGGCTTGAAACTCGTACTAACAGGGGTACTACTTCCCTATGAGCCCCTGAGTCTCTGTGCAAAATTTTGGGCGATGACCACTAGGTGGCACTCTTTAATTTGAACTATTCAACTCCTTATAACTTATAACATGCGATTTCCCATGTACACCAAATTCATCACACATGTATACGATATCGCCCTTAATACCTCCACGCATCAATACTGTGTCATATCCATAGTGCCGCCTACTGGACACAGGAATTCAGACAAACATCATCCTATTTACACAACATTTATAGCTTTTTCCTCCATATCATACACTACAAGATGACATGTAACTAAAATGTGAGCACACCCTCCAACAACGCATGTGGACTGCCACTCAATAATCAAAACCTGACCACAAATTACTTTGAGGGATTTTTCACCTGTAGTCCATATTGTATTTATGTAAATTGCAGGGACTTCTTCTGACTTCAGCGTCCATTATTTAATACCGGCAGCAGCAGGCCACAAAATTATGAAGGAACAACTTCCTCATTCCTATCTGGACCAAACTTCACATGTTTGATAAGAGTCTAGCCCTGCACACATAGGCCAATATACAGTCATAGTAACAGCACCACATGTTGGACACAGGAAATGACATTTAAACCCTTCCTGCACTGACCCAAACACGGACAGTTAAGAGATGCGTACACAATAATCAGGCAATGGGGCCGGGTACGCAGCACGCTCCGACAGCAGCATGCCCCCATTCATTGGTGCTTGCAGCTATAATTGCAACTGTTATTGAGCAATAATTTTCCCATGCAGTTTACTTCAACTGTAAGTCAATTAATCTGGCCTTAGTCAATATAAAATTCATCAGTATGAAAAAACTCTTTCAGATAAGGATTTAACATTAATATGCAGTTTTAATGTCTAAACCTTATGGCTCATATTTGATCTTTGTTTTGAATCGCCGCACATTCATGAAACACACACACATTAGAAACCTTCAAAACAGTAATACCTGAGGGTTTTTGGAGTGTCTTAGTTGGTACCGTTGATGGCGCGCATGCTGGAGCTCATATTAAAATCCACGTTGAAACTGCAGGCCAGGATACTCACACCTGGACGAGCGATCCAGCAATTTCCTCCAGAACCTCTTCCCAGACGTAGTGCTGTGACCAGAGACCCGTCATGATGCTTGGTCTTTCACTGACTCCTCTGTCCTGCAGCAGCAAGTGGCAACATCCAATGTCCGACCTTGTCTGTGGTGTCTCCTGATAAAAAGCTGCCAATGCTAACCGCTAGCAACAGTCCCATTGTGGTCGTCAGCTTACGCAAGTAACAAGCCCTCACTTCCAAAACAAACTCAGTTACACTCTATACTCTACACTTATAACAATATAAGCAAGCACTCGCATAAACTCCCAGTTTCTAATGGTAAATATGACTTTTCATAAAGTTAATCAAAAGTTTGCTCGGACTTAATGTCTCTCCGCTTGTCTCCGGAGCTCTTTCTCTCCTCATTCCCCTAAATTTTTTCTCTTGTCCTGCCCCTTTAACAATCCGAAAGGTTAATCCTCAATAACAGAAAAAATGACTGACACCTGCCAAAACAAATGAGAACGCACATAAGAGAAACCCAAGGAGTTCAAAAGCCTTTCAAAAACATTTTGCATCATTCACTACAGTAACCATACAAATATTAACAGCAGCAATGCATTTATAGGCCCATAACAGGACATTTTACCAACTGAAATACTACACCTGCTAAATTAATGAGAGAAAGAGCTCCTTGCTGGATGAAACACATCATGTTGTCTTTTGGTAGGCACAAATCACAGGTGTAGTCAGAACTGCAATGGATACACTTCCCTCAAAAGGTCACTGAGATGACCATGCGTGTGATATCACAGGGCAATAGATCTACTATAAAATGCTTTTAGCCTGAGTGCTGTAGCAGGTTGTATCAGGTCTACATTGTTTGGTAAAGTATAAATAGGTCACATCAAAGTAGGCAGTTTCCAAGAAATGTAATTTAACATGCCTGGAGCAACTCAAACAATGTTCATGTCCATTTGCAGCCTCCATCTTACACAACAGCAGTGCATTTCTAACTTTAGATGTTAGTGCAATCTTAGTTAGATATTACATAATGGAGTTGTGAATGTGTTACAAGACACTTATAGTTCGATGTTTTATTTTGTTAGAATTAAAAAGCAATAACTGGAAATTTGCCTTGAGCGTAATCACTCTAACTCTGCACCTGTAGAAAACAACATATAGATTTAGCATTGTCTGCATTTCTCAGTGAATGACATTCCCATCGCACCTGCCTTCAATGAAGCACTAATTAAGACTCTGACTGTGATTAGCATCTGAGAGTTTGTCAATTAAAATGTTCTATGACATGAAGAAAAGGCAAGATTAGTAGTTTTCTTACAGAAAATAAACATTAAGCATAACTGGCAAAACTGAATTATTATTAGAAACAAATGCTGAAACAGTTAAGACAAATATATTATATTGTATTCTATGTCTGCCTCAGCTGTCTAATGAAGATAATCAAAATAATCAAGGTAACAAAATAAGGTGGCTATATGTTACTTTTGTTGCATGTCACTCCCCATCTCTCTTGACCTCATTTCCTGTCATCTCTCACATTTCAAAATATGTAATATATAGGATATATAGGAATAGAAATTGCCCCTAAAACACAATAATTGTATTTTGGACATTCAATGTTAACCAGCTTATGTTAGCAGGATGCTTTAGAAGGGGATGAGGGTCTGGTCCAGGTTTACCTCCAATCCCTTAGTACTGTCAACCCTTAGAATCTGGGCCCAGTTCCGAAATCATTACAAATTCACCTCTCCCTCCCCCCTAAGCCCTGTTTGTAAGAATAATTTATTTCCAGCCTCCTTTCTCGACTTAACATTCATTCAGTGGGGCAGGAAGCAGCTTTCCTGTTTTAAAAGCTCGTACTGTAAAGAAGTGTTCGATAGTTTTGATAATATATGCCAGAAATGTGATCTTTCATGCAATAATTTTTTATAGATATCTCCAAATACGCCACTGTGTCAAAGCACTGTTCCCTTCTTTTCCGGCCCTCCCTACTGAGGCAGCATGGGAAGAAATGACCCTCCTCTGTCCAAAAAAGGGACTGATATCACGGTTAAATTCTCAACTAATGTCTCTGGAAAACCATGACCTTTCAAAAATTAAGAACGGGTGGGAAGGCGAGTTGATGGTTGAGTTGTCGGACAGACACTGGGAGGATGAACTACAAAGGATTAACTCATCCTCATCTTGTGCACGCTTGGGGCTTATTCAGTTTAAAGTAGTGCATAGGGCTCATTTCAGTAGGGCTAGATTAGCAGATATCCAGGAACAGACGGGAGTTGTAATAGATGCTCCCTCTCTCCAGCTGATTTAACACACACGTTTTGGTTGTGTCCCCATCTAAATCAATATTGGTCATCTGTTTTTGAAACTTTATCCGAATGCATAAAAATTCAAATTAAGCCCTGTCCGTTGATTGCAATATTTGGTATTCCAAAGGAGAGTTTAACTTTAACCCGGGACCAATCGAGACATTATTGCTTTTACTTCACTTCTTGCCCGGATGTTTTATTTTTTCTTCAACTAGAAAAAGTTAAATTCACGGTGAAAGGGTCAGTCCAGAAATTTACTTAAAATGGCAACCAGTGATGTGGGTTAGGGTTAGGGGGTTAACGCGTTACAAAGTAGCGTTAGAGTACTCTAATTACTTTTTTCGTGTAACGTGTAACGTAACGCGTTAGTTTCGTGCGTCCAGCAATCAGTAACTTCGTTATTTTTTTAAAAAAGTAATCCGTTATTTTAAGAATTTCTCCGGATAAGGAAAGGAAAATCCCGACTGCAGCCTGCTTTTTGTCAGACAGTACTGTGCCACCTGCGGATGTGTCAGCGGAGGCGCAGCGCTGTGATGCGTCTGTGCCCTGCTGCTGACCTACCTTACCTGTGTGTGTGTGTGTGTGTGTGTGTGTGTGTGTGTGTGTGTGTGTGTGTGTGTGTGTGTGTGTTTTCGAACCCCCGGCAAGATGGCAGAGAGGATAGCCTTTGCATTGTGGAAGTACGCACATTATTTTCAATTCGCCAGCGAAAAGGACAAGAACAACATAACGGTAAAATGCACACTCTGCGTTGGTGAAAAGCTTCTGTCGACCGCAAAAAATTCCACTTTAAATTTTAAAAAACAAATTGTATCCAAGCACCACTCTATCACCCTGGTAGCAAAGCCTGCTATTGCTGACTGTCTTTCCTGTTATTGTTATCCTGCAGAGTTAATTTGGTTGGATGACTGACGTTATTCATCATTGTCACGACTTCTCGGTGCATTTAAAGGAGGCTGTGTGTGTGTCAGTTAAGTTGCAGCATGTGCGAGGCTGCAAACGGCTTTTCATTTTTGGTAACGCATGAGTACTCTAACGCGTTACTTTTATTCATAGGTATCGCTGTAACGTAACTGATTACTTTTAATTGATGGTAACGTTGTAACCTAATTAACTACTTTCCAAAGCAACTATACCCAACACTGATGGCAACCCTTTGTGACATATTTTGAGAATCTTAACATATTGCCTGAAGTATGAAACACCTTCACCTGCGCTGGATTATGTCCAAGACATACGATGACATATGACTTTTGGACTGTGGTCAAATGGTCGAGGTTGGCACAAAAGATATACAATATAGCTTAGGTCTAGGACAACATCATATTTTGGGTAACATGACATTAAGATGTAACGTGGTTATGTTACATAACTTAAAAAAACATTTGCATTTATATGCACATACATGCATATTAGGCTATCGAGCAACTCCCTTAAAACTGAAAACTACATTCTCGTGCATATGGAAAGCAATCTGCAATATGCTCAGGTAATGACTATTGTATTTTAATACTGACACAGAGGTTCCATGTTCCACTTGCCTTAAGGTGAGAGAACTTTCAGACGATTAGAGACCAAGACAGATAAGCAACAGCAAGTATAACCTCAGCTAAACCTAAAATGTCTCAATTGATTTGGAGCCCAGGTGCATAAGTGCCAGTGATGATTACCTCAACAGCCTCAACGTCAGGCCATCCTCTTTACACTAGCCTCTCCAATCACTGGGCTTTCACTCTCAAGGAGCAGTGGGATGTTCTCCTAGAACAGAGGGCTAACAGCGCACTCCTCAAGAAAAGCAGGCTTTAAAGCACAGGTTCCTGGATGACTAAGCTGTGACTAGAATCACTGGGGGGCTGCAGAGAAAGCCTCTACTGGCTTCTGAGGTCTCTCTCTAGAGAAGCAGCGAAGGTAGATCTCAACTTCAGGGCACTGATGTGCCTGGAGTCCCACTGGTTTTCCGTCCTGAATATGGGCCATGTGGGACCTGAAATCTAATTGGTATGCAGGTGATGCACAAGCGGAACATTACAGGGAATGGTTTGGGCTGTTTTATGTGTCTGTGTGTGTGTGTGTGTGTATGTGTGTGTGAGGAGGGGTGATACAGAGGAGAGAACGTACCACAGTGCATGACAGTGCAAGACAGCAACAGGAAGCCTAAAAGAATGTTAGCGAAATCATGAGAATAAAAAAATCTGAGTCTGAAAGAAGAGAGAAAGGCTGGGGGAGAGACACATATATAGTTCTCTTTTGCGATGGCATAACTTTAAGAAGCCAAACAGGAAGGTGTAGTTTCTCACTTGTGGATGAGTGTGGATTTTAACAAGTCAGTATTTTAGTGATTGAAATGTGGATTAATGAAACTAAAAGCTAAAGAGCAACATCAAAATTAAAGGTACAGTGTGCAGTAGATTAAGTAGAATTAAGCAGTGAGGTTGCAGATTGCAAAAAAACTTAACATCATTGAAGTTTGTACATCCTTGATTCCATTCCTTGCTTCCTCTCCTTGTATCTCAGTTCCTCCCTCCTCCCTCCCCTCCCTCCTCCCTCCTAACCTGATATACAAGATAGAGGCAAGGAAGAAGCAAGAGGAGTGGAGGCAAGAAGCATTTGACAGAATTAGACGCTGGAACCTGTGTTTGGTTTGTCCGTTATGGGCAACTGTAGGGACATGGAAGAGGACCTGCTTCGTTTGCAGGTACAAAAGGCTCATATAAGGTGACGAAAACACAACTGGTCTTAGTTTGAGGTTAATACACACTGATGAAAACATAAATACGAATATTATTTTCAATTTCTGCCCCTAAATCATACACACTGGACGTTTAAAGGAATAGATGATATTTTGGTAAAATGGTTATTCACTTTATTTTTGATTTCTGTCAACATTCACTCTCATGTAGACACTTTAACTATGCATCTGGAGCCAGGAGGTGATTAAGCCTTGCTTAGCATAAAGACTAGAAGCAAGAGAAAACAGCTGGCATGACTCCAGAGTTTAAAAACCTGCTTAGCTCCTCTAAAGCTGACTCGTTAACACAATGTATCTGTGTTTATATATATACACAAACAGTACTGCAAACAAGGGGGTGTTGTTATGTCTACTTGTGAACTACAGCTGGGTTTTCATGCCATCTGTGTCTTTTTGCTGTGCTAAGCTAATTACATGCCGGCTCCATATTTGTATCTAAGCTAATCTATTGATCTAAAGGTGTGTTCAGACAGATTGCGAGATGTTGCATAAATAGTAAATAGTAATAAATAGTCCATAGATGCAAGTAGATGATTGCAATTTTAAAGCACCTTTTATCCATTAGTTCCTCTATGCATCTCAAGAGCAATTTAGGGTTCTGCTGTGTTTTGGGCTGCCATAATAACTTTCAGATGGCAACACTAAGATCAACATCAACCAATGAATATGGGAATTTATATTTACAGCATTTAGCAGACGCTCTTGTCCAAACAATTGACAGTAACTCATACATACATACACTGATGTGCCAAGCAGCACATCGGGAGCAGTTTGAGGTTCAGTGTCTTGCCCAAGGACACTTCGACATGCTGACCAGGGGAATTGAATCAGCGACCTTCCATAACAAGACACTAGCTCTACCCCCGAGCCACAGTTGCACAGGACGGGAATCAAGCTGAGGCGGCCCTGCAAGCCACTATAACACCAATGCTTATGGAAGTTAGATGTGAAGTCACTTATGGAGACCAAGGTGAAGATGTGTCTGTGTTAACAGCCCATTCTTACTCCCAATGCATCAAATACAGGTCATTGGCCTTATGCGTCTAAGTTTTATGCAAGGTACACCTCTAACATCACTTCTTGAAGCACACCTCTTGTTCAGTAGTATACAGAGCAAGAAGAGTCCAACTGAGGGGGTGGTTTGGGCGGTTGGATGGGTAATACAGTGGACAACTAGGCTTGGGGTCTCACTTGTGACCAAAAGTCACAAGTTATGTTAGTAAGTAAGTGAATGTATGTTAATGATGTAACTTATGTTGAGATACGAGACTGAATGTTGATATTTTTAACCCATAGTATATTTTCCTAAACCTACCCAAGTTGTTTTGGTGGCTAAACTTAACCAGACAGTGTCCATCCGTCCATAATATATCATAGTATGTGAACTGTTTGATAGCAAACTTTATTTTTGTGTGTAACCGCATGTTGCATATTACATACTATTGCTAACTTGATCATGGAGCCCTTTACGTGCAAAACGGATGCTAGAGGGGTGTGTAGCTACACCAAGCCACTGTATTTGACGAATGTGGAGTAAGAACGTGTTGGTGTTAGATAAAATGTTTCAACTGGAGGAAAAACAGCTTAATCCAAGGCTGAATGAATCCAAGATTAATTCATACAAAAAATGTTAGAAGATAAGATAAAAAGGGAGACAGACTGGTGTTTAACATATGAGAATTAAGTAAATTCATCATCATTCATCTTGTTTAATCTTATCATTGTCTCTGTGTTCTAGCTTTTGAGTTGTTGATTATGCCCCTTTAAATTTACAGACATATTGCATGAAGCAGTATAAAATGACTGTATCCCTAATTACTTTAATGAGATGGAATGACCAAGTTACTGCCTGTACTAAAAAATAAATGTAGCAAACAAATGAGTGACTAGTGACTTCACATAAAATTAATCATGCTGCTGCTTCCTTTCAGGCACTCAAGCAACAGATGGCCTCTCATATTAGTGTGTGGAAAGGGAAAGTAGTGGTGAGCAATATACAAACAATGCACTATAATTCTTTTTTCATTCTATACTACATGCACCTCGCGCCTCACTTGATGTAGGTAGGCCATATAAATGCAGTGGTTGCCTCTAGGTTTGGGTATTCAAAGTATCGAAATGTCAACCTGGGCTGTTCTGGTTTGGACAGAAATGAAGGGATAGATCAAACGTAGGGGCTGACTGATGCACCTGGCCCATTGGTTTATGCAGACACAGATGTGCCACAAATACCTAATGCACACCATTCCAGCATCACATTTTTCAGAGAAACTGTCCACAGCTCAGGGTTTCTGTCAAGTTTGTTTTTTTATTTTCCTGCCTTTTCTCACACACTGACAAATCCAAAACACAGACTGACACTCATGCAACCACATAGTGTGACTGTCATGCCCACGCCTGTTCCAGATCTTAAAACTATTGCAATTATCTGCCATCAGGAGCCCACAGCTGCTTTGCATGTAGATCAGGGGTCACATTCATGAAACTCTGCAGAGAATCCACACTAAAAGTTTGCATACGTACAAATAAGGGAAATGATCGTACACTAGAAAATACTCACATTTATAAAACCTGACCTATACCCAAAAGTCTGCATTTTTCTTTTGTAAATCCCAAATCAACTTGGAAATGTGCACACATGGATCCACACCAACATTTGCGTGGCAAGTGCTGTAGGCCTCCTTCAGGCCCAATCTTGTGTGGATGCATTTTTTTGTAAATCATACCCCAAGACCTTCAGAAAATGAATTCTGTCTTAAAAGGCCTGAAACTAAGAATGAGCCCACATTATTTTAATACAGCCAGCTGGTGAATGGGCTCTTCGCCTATCTGGAGGGTCAGTGTTTGATTTTCAATCTAGCTGTGCCTGTGGAGCACCAACAACTGATTGACCCTACAAACCAACTGACCCACTCAACAGAGTAAATATTGGAACTCAACATCTCTTTATGTTGCGACTTGATGTGGCTTTAGGTCCAGTTTTTAATTATATCAGTTGTTATTGCCACAAACATGGCTTAAAACTGACTCTCTGCAGTAATATACAGTGATTTTGTGCTCACAAATGTTGATACACAGTCTCAACAGGAGTAACTGGCTTGGCAGCCTTGTCACTCGTAACTCAACAATTGTCCCCTCTGCTTTGGATATGAAAGCATAAAAGAAGCGTCATAAACATGTAGTGGGAACATGATATGATAGATGAGTCGAAAGGAAGTGAAAATCCTGCTCTCCGTTCTCACTTGCTGACTTACTTACATCCGTCATAAGGTATATGGAAAAACTGCGCAACTTCAATTCAGATGATAAATAGATCCATTCAACCACAAAAATGAGATCCTTTGGGAAAGAGAAAATGCTACTCAGGCTTTTTAAAGTTCCCCTCCACTCAAAGATGTGTTTTGCTTATTGTATCTTTACTTGGATGTTTCGGCTTCACTGTACAGGATGATAAATGGGCAGAGCTGTTTTCACATTCATCTCTATGCTCACATTAAATCTCAGTTTAATGTGTACATTATAGCAAGACTTTTTAACATCACAACTCGTTTGGAAGCCATCATGGTTCACATGGGTAATGCAGAAACCCTTAAGCCTCCAGTGCATATACTGTATACTAAGAACAGACATTTAGATGTCAGACACAGAGTCATTCAATGCAGAGTTCTAAAACATAAGTGTATTTTGTCCAAAATAATAGGAGAATAAAATATATATGTTAGTGATCTGACAGTCAGAGCCAGAACAACATTATTTTTCTTGGTTACTCATCTGCATCCCACCAAATGTTTAACATTACGGGTATCATTACTTGTAACACTATACATGTTATCTACATGGTTAAATGTCCCTGTGGCTTCACTTCAATAGGAAAATCAACTTGCTGTCATAACCTGTATTTCAGAGGACAGAAGCAGCAAAACACTACATATTAATTTATTCAATTTTTTTTTAATTTATTCAAGCCTAATCCATCCATCTTGAGAAATGTAAGGACTGAACCTGTGAAAAACCGAGAAGGGTGGGGACATCATCAACATCCTTTTGAAGAGAGGCATTCTACATCATCACCTCTGACACCCTGTCACCATATCACCCAGGGGTTAGCATTTAGGCTCTGATCTTGTCTTTCTTCTGAGTGTTTATAGTTGGTAGTTTCTCCACCAGTCAATATATCCTTTTCTGAAACTTCTTTTCTTATCTTAATTTTTTTAAAATTATTTTCCCCCTTTTTTTGTCCCCTGGCATGTTGTGTTTCTTATATTGGAGGATAAGACAGAGTTATTCAGCTTCACGATGATGGGTTCAGGCTGAGAGTAGATCAACTCCTAACTCATCTCAACTTTATCCTATAGGTAATGTTTCCAATTTCAACATACTTTAATCATACCGCAGTTGCCATGTGCAGAAATTGTGGGACAAATATAAACATCTTTACTCAAACTGCTTTATTGCAGGTTTTGCAAACACATAATGAGATTGTTGTACAGAAATGTGATCTAGTCAAATCATAATTGTGTATTGTATGTACTGACTATGTCGGCAACTTATTCAATTCAAGCTTGGCAGTTTGAAAAAAAAGAAATCCAACTTCCTAACTATCCTTGACTTAGAAGTCTAGTGTATAGTTTCTGTAATACCCATACTACCATTCTATTTAGTATTCCAGAAAATGTTCAGTATGTCCAAAATACAAAGTGTGTGAAATGCCAACAATACTAGGACATTCATTCGCATTTAGCAGTATGCCAACCAGCAGGCTTTTCGAGCTATTCTGACCCACAATCCTCTGCGCAAATATCGAGGCAAAGAGGGCAAAAACATCTGATGGTTCCCTTACAGATCACAGTTGATGGACACCATTTAAGTGTCAGCACTATATTCTTTGTACTGCAACGGATTAAGGGGCAAAAAGGTCAAAGTTTAATCGACACTGTACGATGACCAAATTGTATGCATGCTGCATGCAACAGTATGTACTTTATAGAGGCCACTTCATTACCGACTAATAGTAAAAGGAAAAGTATATGATGCAGAAAACACCCTATGTCCCACTTCAAACAGCACGCAACAGCAAAAACATAAAGTATGCTATTTGGAACGTGCCCATGAAGGTTATTGGGGAGAGGAACTGGCAACCCAGCACCAGCAGAGTGAGGGAGAGGTTGTTGGAAGGATGAGGAGGTGTTGTGTGGACAGGGAGGGCCGTCATTGAGGTGTGGTCCTACTCCTGCACTTCAGCTAAAACTTTATCTCCATTTATTTAACACATTAAGCAACTTGTAGGAATATAAGCATTAATTTGAATATAGGTGCTTTGGCCCCCAGATGAATAATGAAGTCTATTAATGCTACTGCTACTATCATCATAGCTTTTTAAAAAATCTTTAATAACTGAGATCTATAATAACAGAAATATCTGGCCATTCCACCTGCCAAATGCTCCACAAATCACCAGCTATACACTAACTTTGTCTGTTAGTTGTTTGATGCTGAGCAGCTGACAGTGGGTTTTATCAGGGTTTTTTTTTTTTCGCTTGAAACAGCAACCTGCTGCGGATGAAAATGAGGTGAGAGAGGTGAGACTCAACCAATTGGTGAAGGTGTGGGCGGGAAAAAAGGCTTAGTTGCTACTATTGTTGAGTTAGACTACAAGTGACTCCTTTAACATTACACACAGTTATTAGGCACATTTTTAATACAACAAATATGATGAGTGTAACTTTAATTTTCTCCATCCATGCAGTCTCTTTTCTTCCCATGGTAGAAAGCACAAGTGTATTGAGAGCGACATCATCTTTATTGAGTCATTCAGACTGGCACGTATATTCAGCACCAAGATGAATTGAAGTCAGGGTCTTAATTGCTTAGTAAACCCTGCTGATGCCTTACCAGGTCATGCACAGGTTTCCTCCTTGTTTCTCTGTACCGCTATAGTTAAGCTTTGATGCCAGGGGTGATTTGGATGTTAACAATCAAGAAGACTTTTATTTGTTATCTGATCGGCCTCTTCCCATCCACTCTGCCACCCACCCGCAGCGGTACACATGCAGCATTTTCACCCGTAACCAATCCTGATGATTCGTCAGCCATGTGCAGCCATGTGAGGTCTAATCTGCCGTATCTGACAGCTGACAACAGTGACTAAGTGGCCAAACATTTGGTATCGACTGTTTCCCCAGGGCAGCTGGCACTGATGGACTGGAAAAGGTAACAATGTTGTCCTCCAGAGGGAACAACCCAGGCCCCCTCCTGTACCCCCACCCACCCACTGCCTTTGGTCACACAGCATGACTGGGTGAGTCAGAGCAGTGCTCCCACGAAGTGGGCGTCATGTCAGTTACCCACTTGATCTTTTCAGAATACTTAATTAGCACAGCAGCCTAATCCCTGAAGGGAAATTCCACTGATGCAGACTTACAAGAAGCCAATTTAGAGAGAAATGGTGAGGACAGAAGAAAAGAGAGACAAATAGAAAGAAAGCTTCATCATAATATTCTTTAATAATAAGATGAGTGGTTTTACATTATGAATGTAGTGATTTTTCAAACGTTCTTCAGTAACCTAAAAAGTGATTTGACTCAAGTGTTTTTGATTTGACTGCTAGGTGGCAGTGCAGCACGGCTGCTCCTTTTCATCTGAGAGGACACTGCTGTCCCTGGC
This sequence comes from Diplodus puntazzo, assembly GCA_963678695.2. NCBI lineage: Eukaryota > Metazoa > Chordata > Actinopteri > Spariformes > Sparidae > Diplodus > Diplodus puntazzo. The sequence continues at coordinate 25,247,995 of OZ023175.1, read as the reverse complement.
CAGTACAAACCAGATTAGGGGGATAATCCTGATTTAACAGGCCTTATTATCTTTTATTTAGTGGTATCCGAGTATCTGTCTCCACTGAGTCCCTGTCCCTCGAGACAGATGCACAATGTCTATAAGATCTTTAAATGAAAACTAATTTGACTGGAGCAATTTTTAATCTCACTGCTTTTGGGAGCTTCAGAAACCGAAGGTACCCCTACCTGTGGAGACGAATATAAAAGTGCAGTTTCACTTCTGGTCAGTTTTAGGGAAGCAAGGCTGTATTTGTCCAAATGATTTAATTACCATTATCCAATTCTCTCTGCTGCTCAGACTGTTTGAGGGGATGGGATGCTTTGATGGTACTGATTGCAATGTAACTGAGAACAAATTGATTTTCCTCACCTTGCGTTACACTGTATTGTTGGGCTATAATTTAGTTGTAAGTTTCAAGGAAATCAAAGTGATCAGTAACCAGAGGTAATCTCACGCTATTGATCTTCATATTAACACAGAAGCTTCATCAGAGGGAGAGAAAACCTCCATCTGATTCCATAATGCCGCTAAAGCAACGAGCTGTCTCACAGCCACATGCTAACACTGAAGTCATCAGCAGCCAGCTCACTCTAGATGACATTTTCGCTTGGCATATGTCTGAGTGCATTTGCATGAGGCAAAACAGATTGAAGTGTCTCATCCTCCCTCTTCGCCCACTCAAATATATACCTTAGTTTCAAAGAGTGGTTGTTTCACAGAGGCGTGACACAAAATTGCATCATTTTTACAAGGCCTTGCAAGTTCCCTGCTAATGCAAAAGAAATTGCTGCTGCCGCTCACAAGCAAATATGCATCCCACATTTCCTTGTCATCGCATCCAATCTTCTTGACAAGTGGCTCAAATATGACCACCCAATTCACTACAGCATGGAATAAATCTGCCCCCATCTCCATCTATCTTCAAAAAGGGGCCTCCCTCCATCTTGACGCCAGCATTCATGGTCAGTTATGGCTGTTTACGGTCACTAACCCGCTTCGACTACATGCTGTAGTACAGCCTGTGGAGGACTTTATCGACAAGTATGCTCATAACTCAGGCTGTTGGTGCTTCATAGGCCGTCATCTGTTACCACTTCATCCATCTCCTCTATGGAGCCCTGCAGGTGACCTGCAGATAAATCGCGTGTGGGGCCTTGCAAATGTCTCCAAGGACAAAATTAGATCGGTATGTACCTGTCAGCCTCATGAAATATGGAATGGGCCAATTCTTACTCACACTGGGCTAAGCCAGGGGCTTACCTTGCCCTAAAACCTTGAGGACAACTGCACGAAACAGCACGCCACTAACACAGATAATTGTCCCTCCAGCTGTCTCTGCTTTCAAGACGACATGCCATACATACATTTTAAATTCAGCTGAGCTCGACTTGTCATTACTGTATACACTATAGCAGTAGCTGGACAACAAATGCTAATACCTGCATGTCATTCACTCACAGGAGTATACTTTCTCCATCATTTGAATATAGCAGCAGGCAACTGTGGACACAGAGCTGTGCTGCTGGCGCACATCCCAGGTGTACATAGCCGTAGGCAGTCTCTGCTAGAGACGAGTGGTGTTTGTTTACTTAAAACCGCTTCATACTGAGGCCTCCGCACTGATTCACTGCAGTATGATTTGGCATGCCGGTGTGCATACCGTGATCAGCAAATAGTGTGGTGAGATGCACTCCTTTTGATGCCTGTCTCCACGCATGTCTCCCTCCCTCTGTCTCTGCTGAGAGCTGCAGCAAGAGGAGGAGGCAAGCATTCCTGGCTGAAGCCAATACATCTGTGCATCCATCCACATGTCAGGGAAGTCATTACAAGTACAAACTTGTGAGGCTTTGGGGAAGAGTACCCACATCCTAACCCCTTCCTCCAGAGGAGCATCAGTTTGGATTCAGAGGGGGCCTGTGAACTCGAAGCACCAGCCCAACAGAGACCATAGCTGGCTCTTATCCTGAAGACAGCAATTTAATGAGATGGTTTACTGTGCCCACGCATGACTGCCATTAGGACTAAACACAGAAAGTGTCGCATAAACAGGGGGTTAGAGAGTCTATTCCCTGATGAGGAAAGATGGAGAATCCCTTGGTGTACCTATGAACCTGGAATTAATGAAACAGAACACACAGCAGCTAATAAAATATACACCACCTAACACTGATACTGTGGGCTGCTAAAACAAACTCTGACCCACTGAACCAGCAATGCATAAATCATACACATTATTTATATTAGATGTAAACAGATCTAATTGGATTACTTCAATAGTGTTTTCAGTCTTAGATCTCTAAAATACAGGGCCCGTATTCACAAAGAATCTTAAGGCTAAAAGTAGCTCCTAACAGACAAATTTAGGAGTCCTAAAAATAATGGGCATGTCAGTCGTAACTTTAGGACTCCTAATTTTTGAAAGTAAGAGTTATTCACAAAACATTTTAGGCCTAAAAGTAGGACCTAAGTCTGGGAGACCTTAGAAGTAGTCCAGAGGACTCCTAACTTGCTAAGACCTAGTCACAGCCGAATGTTTTGGAGACGGTAATACTTTTTTGACTAGTATTACCTGGGGACCTCAAGTGATTTAGAAATTATCCCACCATGTCTGTGTTTCGTGCAGCGCATTCGCACAGGATAAGCGAAGTCTGTGTTTTAACTTGAATTTACTGACATTATCCACCAGGTCGATCGCACAGGAGCCCTTGCTGGAGCAGCACAACGGTTAGATATGGATATTTTTAATATAATAACTGGTGAGCCTGTTGAAAGATGGAAAAGTGTTCCTTACCGCATGCTGCCATGCATGTAATCCATCTAATTATCTTTTGAGATTTCGCTCTTCTGATGAGCCTCCTGAATTTGCACCCAAAATGCTGTCAAAACTTTCATTTTTTAAATTCCCAACGCTGCGCCGCTATACTGCTAGCTCTGAGCCACTATACTCATTTTCAAATTAAGGGTGTTTCTGTTCTATATCTTTAACGATATGCAACGTGACTGCATCCATAACAGCTGTCCACCGGGACCCTTTCTTCTCATACGGGACACAATGATTAAATGATTCTGCTAATGTTAGCTGCTTTATAGCCCGGGTGGGCTGCCGCGGTCTTCTCGTAGTGAGCAACAAGTGTCCCACTGTGATACGTGCGTCTGTTTGAGAGGCTCAGATAAATGTGTCGGTCCGCTGTCTTTAGTTACAACAGCCTTTGAACAAACGGCGGACCGTGGTTTGTTCAAGGTCCAACGCCACAAAACCAAGCTACTAACGAGACGGTGCCATTTTAGGAACAAGCTCTTGGCTCGTTGCATGTTGTTGTGTTTGTTTCTCTGTGGAAAGCCAATGCAGGGGTGGAGCCACTATGAACTACGGGAGCCCATGAGGAGCAGCGGAGGAGCAAGAAACAGGCACACAGCTGATCATGCAGAGATGATTCTTTTCATCAAAAAGAACCTGCCACTCACTTTCCCGAAAAAAAACTTAGTTCAGAGACCACACCATTGCATGCTGACGGAAGTTTAGGATTTTGTTTGATTCAAGTATTCAAATTACTGGAGGTCCCCAGGTAATACTAGTCACGTGCGAATAGGGTTTTTTGTCAATCGGAAAAAGTTGCATTCCATCAATACACAAATTGTCTTTGACGCATGTTACAATATACTGGACATTGTTGCGAAATGGTCTGGATCAACACACGATTCCCGAATTTTTATGGAGAGTGGTTTGAGTGGTTTTTGTTTCACGTTCACGTTTCACGCAATCTTCTAATTTGTCATTTTTGTCCGAAGCGTTTTTGTTTGGTGGGGGGGGGGTGTCACCGCTTCTTAACTTTTAGTCCGATTTAGGAGTACTCCTAAAGTTAAGATAAAAGTCTTTCTGAAAAAAGTCTCCTTATGCTTCCTTGCAAGATGTCAGACAAAGATAGTACAGTGGTTATGCCCACTGACTTGGATGCGGGAGACTAGAGTTTGAATCCTGGGTGGGACAAAAACATCATCCAGTAAGGGTCCTTAGGACCTGTCATGATATACCAGCCTACCTCAGGGATGAGAGAACACATAAATCAGTGGTTCTCAACCGGTGGGGCCCGCTCCCCCTGGGGGGACGCGGACACTCTCCTGGGGGGGTGCGAGTAGGCTACAGGATGGGAGGAAAAAAAGAAATCATGAAAATCCCCCCCATGTCGAAATGCAAGTGGTTGGACTATTATAACAAACAAACAAATCATCCATCGGCGATTTTTTTTGTCAAAAGCGACTAGCAACAAATCTAGCGACTTTTACTTGTGTTATTGGAGACTTTTGTGGTGTTTGGAGACTCTGACACTGCAGTCACTGTGCTCAACGAGCAGCGGGTGCTGCCGTGAGTCCCTCCCCCGTCCAAAAGCACTCACAGGCGGTCAGTCTCTCAGTAGCCTGCGCAGCAGTCTAGCCTGCAGTCAGAGCAGAGAGGAGACACACACCACTCCGCGTCCAGGCTGCAAGTGAATTGTGAATGCACATGGCCGCCGCCGTTCCCGCCCTGGTGGTGCATGTTGAGGTGGAGGGGGGCCCCAACTGCAATGAACCAGCTTTGGGGGGGCCCAGCTTGCAAAAAGTTGAGAACCCCTGACATAAATGATAGAGTCATACCGGCTCAGATGTCGCCCGGGTCAACAAGGTCTGCGTCTACTGGAACAAAACACAGATGGACGAGGGCAGAAAATACGGAGTTGCTGGAATGCTACTATACAAGCAATCCCAGAGAGAGGGGATACATGCAGCGAATGTGGGACCATTGGATGCTTTGAAACCCACAATCAAGGCTAACAAAGAAACAGCTGTTAGCCCAGTATTCCAACATCCTCAACACAAGAGCTGCTGACCTGAGAAGGACGATTGTGACCCAACTAGAAACCTGGAGCCCCCGACGAATACTGAAGCTGAGTTGCCAAGTACCTTCAGTGATGTGAATGCTGCTCTGAAGACAATCACAGGAACCATCACTGAGACCAACAAGCTGATACACAGTACATGGAGATGCTTGGGTATAAGGTGGGCTCGGGACATAACAAACAATGCCCACCATGGAAGAGACGGTTAGAGGCCAAGATAAAGGCAACACGAAGAGAAGTTAGCCAGCTAGCAGAACTGCAGAAAGGAAACATGGTGAATAAAGGGGCACCCAGGAAGTACAACTCAGTCTCCATACCAGAGGCACTCGAAACTGCCAAACAACGACTAACAGCTCTGGCCACCCGGTTGAAAAGATACACCAAGGAGGGAGAGGCCAGGAGAATAAACAAGCTGTTCTCCACTGAACCAGCCAAGGTGTACTCTCAGTGGCAGGGAAACAACAACCAGTCAGACCCACCAAGATGCCCAATGGTTAGTGGACCTAAGAGCTGACCACAGCAACCTCCCAGAACAAGAACCAGTAACCATATCAATGGCAGACATCCAAGAAAGAGTGTCAAAGATGAAGAGCTGGACAGCACCAGGCCCTGATATGATCCATACGTACTGGCTGAAGAAGCTAACTGCACTCCATGAACGCCTAGCAGCACAGACCATCAGCACATCAGCTGGTTCCATCTGCCATCTGCCCACCCTGGGTGGGCAGCTGGTTCTCACCAGATGGCAGAAGGGACCCATCCCATCCAACTACCGGCCAATTACCTGTCTCTGCACAACATGGAAGGCCCTGTCAGGCATCATTGCGGCAAAAATGAGTAAGCATGTGGCTCAATACATCAGCGAGGCACAGAAAGGAATTGGCATTAACACCAGAGGAGCCAAGCACCAGCTACTGGTTGATAGAACAGTCACCTGAGACTGTAAGAAGAGACAGACCAACCTGTGCACTGCCTGGATTGACTACATGAAAGCCTACGGCTCAATGCCACACACATGGATACTGGAATGTCTGGAACTGTATAAGATCAACAGGAACCTTAGGGCCTTCATCCAGAACTCGATAGAAATGTGGAAGACAATCCTAGAGGCCAATTCAAAGCCGATTGCCCAAGTCAACATCAACTGTGGCATATACCAAGGAGATGCGCTATCACCACTGCTGTTCTGCATAGGCCTTAACCCCCTCAGTCAGATCATCACGAAGAGTGGCTACGGGTACCGATTCCATAGTGGGGCAACAATCAGCCACCTGCTCTACATGGATAACATCAAGCTGTATGCCAGGGGCAAGCGAGAAATAGACTCACTGATCCACACCACCAGGATCTTCAGTGATGACATAGGGATGTCATTCGGATTGGACAAGTGTGGCCGGATGGTCTCAAAGAGAGGCAAGATGATCAGGACTGACCTACCAGAGGGCAACGTAGGTGATATCCAAGACAGCTACAAGTACCTTGGCATCCCACAGGCTAATGGAAATCATGAAGAGGCCTCAAGGAAGTCAACCACAGCCAAATACCTCCAGAGAGTAAGGCAGGTCCTGAAAAGTCAGCTGAATGGTAAGAACAAGATCTGAGCCATCAACATGTACACACTACCAGTCATCAGATACCCCGCTGGTATCATAAGCTGGCCAAAGGAGGAGATAGAAGCCACAGATATCAAGACTAGAAAGCTCCTCACCATGCATGGAGGGTTCCACCCCAAGTCCAGCACCCTGAGGCTATACACTAAGCGGAAAGAGGGAGGCCGAGGGCTAGTGAGCGTCAAGGCCACGGTCCAGGATGAAACATCGACAATTCGGGAATACATCGAAAAAATGGCCCCAAACGATGAACTGCTAAGTGAATGTCTCAGGCAGCAGAACCCTGATGAGAGTGCAGAGGAGGAGGAGGAGCAGACAACCTGGAGGGACAAGCCCCTACATGGCATGTACCACCGTCAGATAGAGGAAGTGGCTGATATCAAGAAATCCTACCAGTGGCTGGAAAATGCTGGACTGACAGACAGCATAGAGGCACTAATCATGGCAACACAAGAACAGGCCATAAGCACAAGAGCCATAGAGGCCAGGATCTACCAGAGTAGATCAGACCCAAGATGCAGACTGTGCAAAGAAGCCCCTGAGACAGTCCAGCACATAGTAGCAGGGTGTAAGATGCTAGCTGGATCAGCGTACATGGAGAGGCACAACCAAGTGGCTGGGATAGTATACAGGAACATCTGCAACCAGTATGGAATAGAAGTACCCAAATCCCAATGGGCCATACCACAGAAGGTGGCTGAGAACAACAGGGCCAAGGTTCTGTGGGACTTCAGCTTCCAGACTGACAAACAGCTCCTGGCTAACCAACCGGACATAGTGGTGGTGGACAAAGAGCAGAAGAGGGTGGTGGTGATAGATGTGGAGATCCCAGCTGACGCCAACATCAGGAAGAAGGAACACGAGAAACTTGAGAAGTACCAAGGGTTGAAAGAGCTGCTGGAATGGATGTGGAAGGTCAAGGCTAGCGTGGTCCCCGTGGTAGTGAGGGCACTCGGGGCAGTAACCCCCAAACTGGGAGAGTGGCTCCAACAGATCTCAGGAACAACATCTGAAGCCTCAGTCCAGAAGAGCGCAGTCCTAGGAACAGCCAAGATACTGCGCAGAACCCTCAAACTCCCAGGCCTCTGGTAGAGGACCCGAGCTTGAGGATGACACAGATATCACCCTACCAGGGTGAGAAGGAGATTTTATTTATATATATATATATATATATATATATATATATATATATATATATATATATATATATATATATATATATATATACACACACACACACGCACATATCTCACCTACTGTTATTGAGGAGCTGTATCCCCTAGTTTCCTGTGGAGATGTCTGGGGAAAAGTTATGGGTGATACTTCCTGTGCTTGGTATCACTTGTGTAGCTAACAGAATAACATAATAAGTGATGCTGACACAGAATTTAGATGTGTTAGCCAAGTCGGCTTCACAATGATAAAATCTTCATTAATGACTGATGTTGTGTACCAGTCAGTCTTAGAAACAAGATTAGCATCTTGGCATGGCCATGAACAACAAATAAAACTAAAGTATGCCCTTGAGAGATCGACCTTGAAAATAATGTAAAAATACGTATTACAAAATCTAGTTCACAAATATCTACAATATACCAAAAAAAATACATGACTGAAACTATGACTCTTCGGACAGCTCTGGAAACTCCATCCTCACACTTAATTTTAGGGGTGGGCGGATCGATCCAAATATCTATATTATCGATACCAAGGTGAGTATTGGTATCGGATCGATACTAGCGTGATGAGATCGATATTTTTGTTGCAGTTTCTCTTCCATAAGTTCAGCAAATCACACGTATTTCTTCACAGAGTTTGTGGGATTGCAGCGTCTCTCTTAGTCCTTATGCGCAGCGCTCCTCTCCACCTCTCTCACTCAGCGCACTCAGGTTTCACAGTTTCAGACAGAGAAACTGCTACCTGTGACGTATGCAGGAAAGCAATACGTTTCTGTGGTAACACCACTAACTTGTATACGTATTTAAAAGCAGCACACCCAAAAGTTAACGCTGAGCTGCAAAGCAAACGGAGGGAGGAGGAGGAGGGAGCTCTCCAAATCTGAACCAGACCCCTGGCACAGAGACAGACGTCACTGTCAGAGGCCTTTCAACAAAAACCTCATATCCAGGTAGCAAATTCTAGAAGTGAAAGTTATTTCCAGCATTAATTAATGTTGTTAGTGTAACTGGTAGTCAGCGATGTAATTTTAGCAGAGTGATTAAACTATTATCATATATTCAGACAGTTGAAATAAATCTTAATTGTTTTATTGGAACTCAAAAATAGATGCTTATATTTAGATATATTGCCTACCACAAACCCGAAGTATGAATATGGCAGAGTATAATAACCCTTTTGTGTATCTGTTGAAGGAACATTAGTATTCCTATTTAGACTACATGCAGATAGGTTATAGATTTAATTATGTTAAATATCATTTTCTTATTGGCTAAAATCTTTTTCATGTGTTTTATTATTATTATAATCATGATCAACTCATTAAAGGCAAAAGTACAAAATCATTCAATGATCAGTAATTTTCAAGTAAAAAGTATCAGTATCGGTATCGGCAATACTGGCCCTGTAATTACTTGGTATCGGACCAATACTAAAATTTGCAGTATCGCCCACCCCTAATTTAGCAACTAACGATACTGGTTTTCAACACATAACATTGTTATGATATAATGGGTTTTGTTTGTAGTTTTGGTTTCTTTTTTTGGTTTTATTATATTCAAATTATGTTGTGACTATGTTGCCAAAAAGTTAAAAAATGTTGTTTCTATTTTACATTTTCACACATTCCCGTTGTACATTAAAGCAATGATTAGATATTAACAATCTTCACAAAACCCAATGTTGACAGGGAGATCTTTGTTGCATAATGCACAACAAACACTAAAAGAATAGCATTATGGTATGGCATTAATGATTTCTCTTCTATGTTTTCTGTGGAATCCAAAAGATTTAATTGCAATCTGTGCGGTGAACAATTCAAAACCATTTTTTCTTTCGAATGCTTTCACAACAGAATTGCACCACAATTTCCTCACCATTCCTGAAACAAATCCCCAACCAAGACTAAAGTGGCAGCTACTCATTCTTAAGGCGTACAGTTTCAGCAGAGGGCAATGTGTTATAATTCTGTTTTGAAGGACATTAACAGATGGGTATAGAAGTGACAGTGCTTTTATGTGTCAGTCCATAATGTGTTGCCTATAAAAATGGAAAAGTAGCTGAAAAAACTCCACTAGGATTATGATCCGGAAAAAAATAGCCTTGGTGACAGCAAGAACAGGTATTAAAAAAAATAAAATCTCATAGTAAAAGCTGCTGTATAGATTTTTTAAAATTTTTTTTTAATGTCAGCTGTGCCCTTCCTTAGGGCACAATGCTGGTTTCATCTTCGGAAAGTCGGAAAACTGTTTCTAGAAAGGCAAACTATGATGCTCCAGAGTGACCCGTGTTATAGCATCAGTGCCAGAGGTGTGATGCTGTTGATTCGATCGAGGGGAAATCTGTGAAAAGCAGGTGGGCTAGCTTTTCCCCTGCTTCAATGAACGAGTCACAGCCCTTTATGTCTAAATGCATGCAACATGGACTTGGTCTTGCTGACATCTAAGTTTTAGAGCCATTAAGAGTGATTTGACCTAAGGAAATCTAAGGGACACAAGGGAGCGTTAAGTGCTCCAGGCATGGCTGAGGTCACCACGGGCGATATGGCAGAATGGCATTATCTGTAAAGCTCAAAAGCACTTTGCAGTGTATTGCTGAACTCACAAGGAGGGATCTGTTTTATGTCAGCTTGTCTTGGATATGAAAAAAAAAAAAAAATCTGACCTTGACATTGATTTTCATCTTGTTAAAAGGTTACAACTTCTGGGATTCAAAATAGATAAAACTAGCCTTGTTCCAAACTTATGAATCATCACATGCATGTTTAATGTTGAGAAATTATGGATACTACAGCGACAGACTATACAGAATTTTCCTTTCCTCCTCTGTTCGTCTTTTTGTGTGCCAATTTGCTTGGCTGAACAGCAAATCAGCATGATTTCTCTCACCAACAATCTGCGCCCATCAATTCAACATACTCAGTTGTGGTGTGGCACACACCATAACAACTACAGCCACAGACACTCACCGACGGCCCCGACATTAGCTGATGGCTGTTCGTCAACTTAGTGTGTCAGGGCCTTACAGAACAGCAACAAAATAGAATTCGTAAACAAGTACATACAGTATGGGATATCCTGTTGTTTTTGGACCATGTTCTGTAGTTCAAACATTTCAAATGAGACAAACAGATCTGAAGCACTTTGGAGCTTTGGTCAATAAGGATGCACATCCATTTTTGTGAAACTTTAATATACAAATTAAATGCTGCGATTCAAGTGATGAAGATATAACATAATGTTAATGTGAGCATCACTGCTCACGCTCGCTTGGGGGGAACGAAGGACGGACGGAAGGCAGCCGGCGTTTCTAGTGGGTAAACTGTGCGTTTATTTGGGGGGCACAGACAGGCAAAGGTAAATCAACGTAAAACAAAACACAAATGAACAGCCGTCTCTCCGACGGCTGAGGGTTGGCGTGAGTCAGTGCTGTCTCTGCTGCCCGTCTCTGCTCCGGTCCTGTCCCCAGACCCAGCCTACTGCAAGAGATCAGAAACAGGTTACAAGCGTGCTTATATAGCTGACTGATTACCTGATTCTGTCAAGCTGTCTGAACACCGGCTGAGCCACTCCTCCCTCTCCTCCAGCAGCCGGCGCCTTAACCACACCCCATTGCCACAGTTAATAAGATCAAATACAGATTTGACATGGAGGTTAACAGCACAATAGCTTTAAGGTAAAAAAAAAAAAAAAAAAAAACTCCAAAAACTTTGAGTTTAATTTCTAGGTAAAGGGGAGATTCTCCAGTTGATAGATGATATGTGCAATTTTGCTTTTATACCATGTCTTCTTTTAGCCCAGTGAAAAAAAAAACAGCCAGAACACAGATTAGGCTGTTTTAGATAAGATTTGATCGAATGTTCTCGAGGCATAATGCAAATTGAAGCATATTTAATGAGATACCCATGTTTGCATATTTAAACAAAAACAAAGACCTTGCAATAAAGAAAATAATGTCCTTGATGTTAGGGACATTTCATGGGGATTTATGTTAGTTAATTTCAGTAAATTTTGACCATATTCACTTTTTTTTTGGTTGAAATTTTTCGAAATTCTACAACAAATATCAAAGAGGATTTTTCATATATCATTCATAGCCTGATTTATATAACACTTTATTCTAAGGACATAGACAAAATATATTCTTATGGCTGTTATATACACTGATCAGCCACAACATTAAAACAGGTGATGTAGATAACATTGATTCTCTCATCACAACCTTGGTTGCTGGCATTCATGCTAATGCCACCTGACACGCACCACCCATCCAAACACTGTTGTGGACCAAGTACAGCCCCTCATCGGAACAACACTGCCTGATGGCACTGGCCCCCCTAGCAGGACAATGTGCCCTGACACACCGCATACACTGCTCAGAAACAGCTCGAGGAACACAATAAAGGGCCCAAGGTGTTGACCGGTGATCCCAATCTGATCGAGCATCTGTAAGACGTGCTGAGCAGGTTGGATCCATGAGGGCCCCACCCCTCATCATACAGGACCCAGAGGATCCACTATAAAACGCCCTGGTGCCAGACACCACAGAACACCCTCAGACGTCTTAAGTCTGTTGCCGTGTTCCGATATTCATACTTCCCGTACTTACTATACTTAGTTTGAGTACTTAGGCTGTTCCGATATGGATCGCAGCAAAAAGAAGTGTACCTAAAGGACCCGGATAGTGCCCTCATAACGGCAAAAACGCTGAGTGTGCAACAATGTACACTTTACGCACTCATCTTGTCTATGTAGTAGAAGCCAGGCAGAGGCTCTCAGCTTGAAAACATTTTTTTAAATGGCTACCGAGTCGACAGCGCCTGCAGCTCCCGAACCTTGCAGATGTACGATTGTAATTGTTAAAAAGTAAAGTCGTAGATGTCTTTTGTTCACCATTCAAAGCGGGATGTTTTTGGCGGGTGACGAGCCGCGGCGGCTGTCGCGATCGTAATTTACGGTAAGTGCACCACGGGGTATTAGATTTGGAACAACACTCACCTGCTCAAATCTGCGTACTTAGTAAGTACGCAGATTTGAGCTAAGCGGATAGTGTACTACGTTTAAGTGTACTCATGGAAGTATGAATATCGGAACACAGCACATGTCTTGACAGGATAGAGCTGTTTTGGCTGCACAAGGGGAATCTTCACAATATTAGGCAGGTGGTCATAATGTTATGCCTGATCGGTGTATATACTTTCTGACTATGGAGTGGTAGAAAAAGATACTGAAAATTCCCTATGTAAAAACCTTTAACTCATAATGTTTACCATATTCACCAGTATATGTGTCTCCCATTGAATCTTAAAAGGTTACCATTTAAAGGAGACATAATGCTCACGTTAAGGTTCATAATTCTATAGGTTTACATGCTTTAACGTTCAACACATCAATTTTTTTTCATACTCTCCAGTGCTGGAATACTGTTGTCCCCCTCTGTCTGAAACACTCTGTTAAACTCCTGTGTCTTTAAGGCCCTCCCCTCCCAAATACCCAGTCTCCTCTGATTGGGTATTTGGTAGACTTTCTGTTAATGTAACTTGTAAACTGTGATTTGTTGCTCTTTTCTGTACACGCGACATCTTTTGCATGTCTGTCCGTCCTGGAAGAGGGATCCCTCCTCTGTGGCTTATCCTTATTATCCTTATTATTATATCCTTATTCCATTGTGTTTTTTACCCTGTTTAAAGGTTTTTTTTTTTCCATCAACATGTGAAGTTTTTCCTCACTCGAATCAAGGGTCTAAGGACAGAGGATGTTGTTCACTGTACAGATTGTAAAGCCCATTGAGGCAATGTGATTGTGATTTTAGGCTATATAAATAAAATTGATTTGATTTGATTTGATTTGGTCAGCTCACACATGCCTGAACCGACACTGCTAACAACAACAGAGCAGATGTGCAGAATTCATTCTTTCATTCCAAACTAGCTGCTGCATAGAACTATGCCAATGTGTGACACAGTGACATACCGTGCTGTCAAGAAGTCACCATTAACTTTAGGCAAGATGGCTGACGCTGCGTTTCATGAGCAGTGGTTTCTGTCAAAGAGAGGAAGTTCTGTTTGTGCGGACTTCAACCCTTTTTAATTGACAAGATCTTTTACATGTGTAAGAACATATATAAAACAATGAAGAAAAGGGAAAACATGAAACATAGGTCTCCTTTAAAGCTTTCCATAGCAATCACTACCACAACGTTTCTGTCAACTGAAAATGACTTTGGCAGGACGGATACTTCACTTGCAACTTATTGGTCAGGGAAAAACAAAACAGTCAGGCTCCGCTTCCAAGCAGAAATATGTTAACACGGACACGATGTCAGGCTGAACGAATGACCCTAGATGAAATGGTAATTCAGTCTCATTATCAGGCTGGTGGACACTGCCAGTGCTAATGGAAGCTAGCTGAATGGCTTTTGAGAAAGAAGTGTCAAATATGGCGCATTTTAATATGATCCATCTCACAGGTTCTTCTGAAATAGATCTGAGATTGTCATCTTTAATAGGATGTGGTACTTAAAGTCAGGAGTTACTTGATTGGAGGGTTCAAAAGTAGGTGAGACTGCAAAATGGACACTGATGGTGCCATGAAGGATCATTCAGCTCTTCTAACCTGCACTTCACAACAAGGAGGAGGATGAAGAGGGTGGACATGTTTTTACCCTGAGCATCAGGCCATTAGTTTGATGCTTGGCTGCAGCGGGTGTTGATGTTTGTTGCAAAGTAACACAGAGGAAAAACATCTGATGTATGCTCTGAAAGCCAGTTAGCTTGATAGAGATCATGACACCCAAATGCTTAAATGTGCCTCACACATCAATTAAACAATAGAATTATCTTTGCTCGACAAGTTGCATTATTCATCATTTATCAATTGCTGTTACTAAGTCATTTATGAAATAAAAGAAGATGTCCTGTGCAGAACTGTCGGACGGCATCTCTCAGCACACGGTTATTGAATATTAATTTTCGAGGTGGACTCAAGCAGTGAATATTTGCGTAAGAGGCAATCCTGGAAGTCATTCCAGAGGCTCAACAGGGAGCTGGAGCACATGGCTCCCCAAACAAAGAGAAGAGTGGAGACTATAATATTTCTTCTACTTTGTAAGCTGTTCACATCTGTAGTTATTACTTCATCCTAGTTGGATGAACTTGAAACAAATCTTAAGTCAACACGAATTCAATCGTTTATTCCTCTGGTAGACGGGAGGAGAGAAGTAGAGGAGCTAGATATCCACATTAACATTGCAAATGTCTCTGCGCCGATTCACTTATGATCTGCATGCACGCCTCACACTTCATGCACAATGCGTTATGCGCTTAAATAAATAAACAAACGTGTATGGATTAAGCTGCCTGCAAGACAGTCATGAATATTTGATTCAATCACCGTTTAAAATGCAGATAGCCATGACCTTTGACCTTGACTTCGTGTTGAGGAGCATGCGAGGCAGTGATTTACTTTAGCCGTATGTGCGGCTCCCTTATGATGGGATATGGTTTACTATGTAGAGTAGTTCACAAATCTTTGGGGGGAGCAAAAGGTACAGAGTGCTTACATAGCAAGGTCTCATACTGACGCCTCCATCCTGACCTCAGGAAGACAGAGTGCTGCTATCACAAGTGGAGCATCACAAAACACTTCACATGACTGCGTGGAAACAACAAAGAAGCTGTCCTGATCTTCTGCTTTCTATTGCTGCCCTGCTTGACTTCCTATCCCCATCTGACTACCAACTACTACTGAATACACTGTATATTCTTGCGGAAGTCTCCACCAACCTTCACTGCATTGATTCTTTCAATATTCATAGAAACTTTTTGAATTTTAAAGCGTGGTTCACCTGTCAAGAACAGACGCTCGAAGATGATCCACGAGGACTTCCTTTCCTCTGTTCATTTTGTTGCATAGAAACAGTAGGAATTGTGGGATTTATGCATAGTTGAGCATTCAAATTTACATTTAATATACTTTGTACTGCATTTCTTATAGAGTGTAGAAAACTTAAATTTCTGTTGTAAGATCACCTATCTTACTCTGTGGAGAGTTTATATACATATGATTCTTGTGCAATAGTGTTGTTGTTGTTGATTTAAGTTTGAAACTGTTGAACATTTAATGAAGACCTTAGAAAGTCCCCAAAAAATGTTTACGCCAGCTTTTGCACAAACTTGTGGAGTCTATACCTGCTCAAGTGCATGCTGTCATTAATGCAATTGGGGAACAATGGAGTTGAGGTCAGGTGACTGTGGAGGAAAATCTATGACAGTCAGGACTCCTTGGTCTTTTTGGTTTTAGAAGGTCTAAGAAGTGCTTTGAGGTGTTTTTGGGCTCCTTATCCTGCTGCAGTGTAAAAAAAACTCTCCACAAGATGCAAACCAGAGGGTGTTGCATGTCTTGTCTTTTTACATTGAAATTTAGTTTCAATTCCAAACTCTGCATTGACATGAGTTAACTGGTAAACTCAATGAAAAAGCAGAATGGCACAGCTCTCTTTGGACCTCCATCCTCTTATATAGTAACATAAGTGATGTGACCACATTACACTAATCCTTGCTGCCCTTCACTGGTTACCTGTGAGTTTTAGAATTGATTTTAAGATTTTACTGCTTGATTTTAAATCCTTGAATGGTCAGGCTGCCTGTATCTGTGATCTGCTGACTCCTTATGAGCTTGGTCGCTGCCTGAGATCCTCCAACAGGGCCCTCCTAATGGTTCCAGAATCTCGACTTGTCTCTGGTGACCAGGCCTTTGCTGTTTGGGCCCCTTGGCTATGGAACTCTCAGGCAGGCAAACTCATTATCCTCTTTTATAACACAGCTCTTCTTAATGCTGTAGAATGCTCCATTCACTTGAATGGGGCTTCCCGACGTTTGGCGGTCAGTTATTTTCGTATAACAGACCGCTACTAAGCATATCTGACCGTCGTCAAGGAAAGTGGCCTTTTTGCCTCTGATTCACTTATTTCGTATCACTCCGCGCTCTAAAATCTTTGCTCTGCAAGTGGTCTGGTCACGTATCACCCCAGCGTCTTCGGTTGCTAAGCGACGTCAGCTGATCTGTAGTCTACTTCACATCGGAAAAAACTACTCCTATGCCACTAGTATGGATGAGTTTCACATTAACTTTCAATATTTTTGGTAAATACGGTGATTTTGAGTCTTTGCAAAAGGCTGAGTTGTCGCCACCGGTCAAGAAAAGAAAAAGAGAGGAAAGCAGCGAAGAGGGAGAAGCGAAACGGCATCGGTTTGGCGAACTATTTCTCTGCTGAAAAACACTGTGTACGGTAACAGATAAATTGTAAAAAGACACACTGTGTGACGTTTTTTTTTCTTGTTGGCAAGTAGCCGTGTAATAATATCGGGAAAATAAGTCCCTTCAGGATGGATCAGACCCCTCCGCTTCGCGTCGGGGTCCAGTTCGTCCTGTCGGGACTTATTTTCCCGATAATGACCGCCGTTCTATACATTATCCCTTACTTAAATCCCTTCTTGAGAATAACTTTTATCTTTTGGCTTTCTCTTAATTGATTGTAATTGTTGTAACTATTTGAATTACTTTATATATTATATCCGTGTTTGGATTTTAACCAGCTCTAACTCTAAGAGTCCACTTGCAGCATTCAAGTTGCGTTCTGGCTCCAGTACTGTTTTGCTCCGTAATCCGTTGTCCGGCAACCCCCACAGGCTGTGTTTTGAGTCCGGCATGGTGCAGCACTGCCTGACATCTGGAGTTGCGAGATCGAGGAGTTCCGGTGAAAATGTCATATCACGCTTGACCGTAATTACAGGTTTGTGTTATAAACACAACAACTTTAAGTGTTCCCAACCAAAGGAATAGAAGAAGTGCTTGTATTTGTTTTTTTTTGAGACTTTGGTGCTGGTGTGGACTCAGAGTGTCTAATCTTTAAAATTAACCGTACGTTATGTTGTTGTTTCAGTGTGTGACTTCCTTTGCTCTGTGCAGAATTCGGCTTTATTGCTGTGTTGTGCTCTGGCATCCTGAAAAATCAGAAGTCCTGTGTATCAGCTCATGCAGGGTCCAGACTGAAGGAGCTGGGATGGAGCAGATACACACCACAGCAACGCCAGTGGAAGTAAACACAGAGATTAAACTTTAGACTTTTATTCATGAGGGGAGGCTGTAGCTCAGCGGGTAGAGCAGGTCGGCTAGCTGGTTCAAATCCCAGCTCTGGGCTGAGCTGAGCTGAGCTGCATGTCAAAGTGTCCTTGAGCAAGATAATTGCTCCTGATGTGTGGTTGGCACCTTGCATGGCGGCCTCTGCCATCAGTCAGTACGTTTACATGCACAGCTTAGTCGGATTACAGCCATAGTTCAACTATGCTACTCAATCAGACAACTGCAATTGTGACAACTGCCGGTGAGAAATCATTGGCTGAAGCATGTCATACCCCGGTACGATAGGTGGCGCTGTACCCATTTCAACTCGTGGTAATACAGCCACCTCCGGCTGACCTCTTTACGTCACCAGCAACAACAAACTCTGCCTCGGCATTCGAGAAAGATGGCGTACGAAGAGCGAGACGAAGCTACATCTTTGTACATTTTGTATATGGTGTACATGATAATTACACAAATTAGATGCACAATGGCGCTCTTGCTTGCGGTTATTTCGGAAGAAAGATGCCGCCACCGCCGTCCTTCTCTAAAAAAAGAGTAATGGGAATATCAATCGAATAATCTAGGTGTTTTAATCCGACTATGAGAAATCGGGTCCGGTCCGATTTTAGTCAGACTAAGGTGTATACATGCATCTTAAAAAGCCGATCATAGTCAGACTAACACAGTAATTTGGTTTTCTCGAGTGTCATGTAAATGCACTGAGTGAGGGCCCTGCGATGAGCTGGCGACTTGTCCAGGGACTTCCCTGCCCTCGCCCAGAGACAGCTGGGACTGGCTCCAGCAAAAACCCCTGCGTCCCCATGAAAGGGATAAAGTGGTTACAGACAATGTATGGATGGAAGAATAAAATAAAAAATGAATAAAAATAGAAACCTATCAGCTTCGCTTCAGTGGCGGAGACGTGACAGAGCGGAGCAAGACTGGACACATATCTGATGGAATCTAGTGGTAAATGTAGTGTAATGCATACAGGAGGTGGTGGCTGAAACTGGGTTTTGAGAATAATGCAAAAAGATGAAGTCCTTCCAAGTGATAATGAAATGCACTATGACTATCTGTAAGCCATGACAAATATTACATTAGATAATTAATGTGCTGCATGTTTTAATGAATTGTTAAAAACTAGTGCAGTGCCCGTAAGAAAATATGTGCTCCTATTTTTTGTTGATGGCCAAATGAGGCTGTGTTTGAAAGTGGGACGTCAGGGATATTTAGGTTTGCTGTAAAATCCAATATTCCAGGGGACAATTGGCCATTTTTGACTATTTTTGATTTTGCCATTATATTTCAGCTTAAAAACTATTTACTTGGCGTCACTATTTTCAGCACAACCTCAAATGTGTGACTGTACAGTTATTTCTTCATTTTGACATAGTGTATTAACACAATGGACCTAAAATCACAAAAAAACATAAAATCCGAGTAGAAAAAGTTAGATTGTTTTACTGTGAAAACCAAAAATGTGTTTAACAAACCATTTTTATTACTTATAATGCAAATATAAATTGTTGTTTGCTAAATATGTGCATACATTTTAAAAATTTACAAAGTTATGTTTAACTATTTACATTTAAATGCAGGCAATGCTCAGGTCTGCCTGAGCTCCTTCTAGCTGAATGAAGAGCTGCACTGCCTGCTCCACATTCAGCTTCTTCTGTTTTGACTCATTAAACAAAAAACCGACTCCGCTACACACTAAACACACTAAACTGAACACTACATAACACACTAACTATACACTCCAAACACGCTAAATGTCACAAATCTCTCAACTCTCAATATCGCTGTCTCTACACCGACCGTCGTTGCCTGTCACTCATCCGCCGACGTCCCTCCCACAACTTCCTGTTCCTCAACAACCAAACTTGCTGCTTGAACACTTTCGTGACAAAAGCCTGTTTTTACCGTTTCTTCTGCACCAGACACAAAGCAAACATGACGGCAATGTTCACGAAAAAGCGTGGCGGACGTTATTTACCCTAAGTCCGGTTTTGGACATGCCGGTGCGTCCGGTCCGTCGACTCGGGAGGTGAGCCGTGTGGGTTAGCTAGCGGCTAGCAGTTAGCTAAACACGAACATCCACAGATTCCGATTCCACTTTGTTGTCCGCGCGTCTCCGCATCACCTCAGACCCGAACAGACTCGGTACAGTCTCGTTTAGTCTCATTACTCCACAACAGTCAGTTAAGATGCACAGAACAGAACGGGACCGAATCCCCGGCTAACTCCCGGTCCAGCTCGCGCCGCCGCAGGTATAAATCCCCTTGTTTCTTAACGTATGTCTAGGCTTGAGATCTGCAGTCATTGACTCTGGTGCGCATGTGGCTACGGTGTGCAGTGATTGGCTCTGGTGCTCACGTGACTGTGGTGGCTCCGGTGGACAATGCTCCCGAATTTGTAAAGCACTTATGAAATAATTTATTCACGGTATCATTGCAGTCCAAACAAATGCGAAGTCGCACACCACTGAACCAAACAGCAGCCATGTTGAAACTCTCAGGTCATTCTGATCCTGATCCGCAGAGATATTTGAGGCACACACACACACACACAGACAGACAGAGATTCCTTGCTTTTATAGAGAGATGTACTCCTCATAGTGTCATTATGAAGGAAACACCTGTATAGTTAACAATGACAGAGTGGGAAATTAATTGCTAACACTGGGCTAGTGTTGAGAAATTGTACATGCTGATATAACTGTGCATACCTTACATGCCTTGAATTTCAATACCTCTTTGTTAACAATTTGGTTTACCTTCACAAATCACAACTTCATCAGACCGCAAATAACAAACAAAAACACTCATTCATCATACACAAGTGCATCTGCACTGAAGCAGAGATGAAAAGTGCCAACCTCTGCAGACCCCATACACAATCTCTATGCAGATGAAAGAAGAAAATAACACTTTCACCTTACCAACATCTTCCCTTGTGTTTGCCCTGTTATTTTCATTGCGTATGCATGAAACCTGAATAAAAGGAATATTTTGGGGTGGTGTCAGTTTTTCTATGACAGTAGTTAATACTGTTATGGGACATGCTGAGTCGGAGCAAAACAATATTGAATAATTGATTACCACTAAAAGATGTTGGCATGGCTATGCATTATTCAAAATTGATACATATTAGTGTCCCCTTTCCTACGGTAAATAAAACAGGGCGGGGGGTGAGAAGAAAGCTGCTCCTGTTTCTGTTTGATGTTCAGTAATTGAATGCAGGAGAATGGTGCTCCAGTTTCCTTATTTTTTCACACTTTTCCTGTCACCTTAGCCCAATCATCAATTTGTCAGGAATTACCGTAACTCCAGGAAATTAGCTGAAAATAGGTACTATAAGAAATGAAAAGAAGGGTAAACAACAAAAAGGTAATGAACATAAGGAGAAAAGTACACAGATAATTAGACTAAAGCAGTTGCGATACACTATTACATTGTTCTCAATATGGCTTAAAAGCTGCTTGAACAAAATGATTAAAGCTACCGGCAAAGCATTTAAGTTAACACAACAGGCTTTTCTGTAATATTGACCTAATCTGTTTTTCAATACCTCTCATTTCTTCTGTTCTTATTCATTTTTTGTTCCCCTATTTTCAGATAACATTTTAAAAAACAAAAACTATGTAGCACAATTGAAGTCATTATACCTTTGACTATTTTGTCCCTGAAATTAGAGGTCATTGATAAAAAGAATCGTTGAAGCATAAAAGCAAATCTTGAGAACAAATTGAGGTGTTAGATTTTTGACAGGAGGGCAGGTCTCAGAGCAGCTCATGGGCTGTTTATGGTTGGATGGCTGCATCTAATACCTCTATCCATCGTCAGCAATGCATTTTAGGGAAACATGAAAAACTGGCAGAAACCAAGCTGCTACATATATATGACATCATCCGAGGCATGTTCACGTCTGTTGTGGCGAGTTTGAAATTCAGCTGGTTCTAGCTGACTGAGAGCATAGATGGAAAAGAGAGGTCAGCAGTTTAACTTTGTGTCCCTGTCTCTTTCCATGCTTTGATGTCATGTCTTGGATGTAGTTTGTTCTGCCAGCAGCTCATTCGAGTCCTTCTAGTTGATCCCTGGAAGGAGGGCAGCGGATGAACAGGAGCTAAAACTACAAAACCCACGTCGCCAATAAGAAATAGCTGGCATTTTAATTACCAGTTCTTCATACAGTTACAGCCGCCTTGATTTTCCCCTCCAATCCGACTGCCTTTTGGCTGCCAGCAGGTTCCCAGTTGGTTCCCAACCACTGGAGTCCCCCCTCCTCCTGGGGTTGTGCCTAGATTCCACTGTAGCCATGCCCATTCATTCAGTTGCAGGGTGTCACCATGAGATGGCATTTCCCTCACAAAAAACACCCCTTTAACCTAAACCATATTCTTCTACCCCATTACATCTCCGTTGCAAATGTTACACTGTTATCCAGTTACATTTATTTTAGTTAAATTAGCATTAGCCCTACTGGCCCTACTTAATTTATACTTAGTATCAATAATCTAAAGTTGTAGCTAGGTTATATTATTACAGGTTAAGTCACCCAACAGTATATGCAGTTATTAAAATGAGTTTATCCATTATCTACTGCGGCCCTAAAGTTATCAACAGATTAATGCATCAATAGTTATAATTCGAGGATACATTATAGGTAGGGCTGTCAAAAGATCAATTTTTTAAATCGCGATTAATTGCATTTTGTCCATAGTTAACTCACGATTAATCGCAAATTACTCGCAATTTTTTTGGCACATTTTTTTCTGTTCTAAATGTACCTTAATGTATTTTTTTCATGTTCTTGATACTTTTGACAACATAAGAAAGTCAAATATGCTTGCATTATGAAAATGTTTATTCAACACTTCAAATCATGCAGGAAAATAAATCCAGGGTTGTCTGCTTTTGGCGAGGGGGGGCGACGGGCTCTCTGTATCTGCCGTCTGTTTGGCTTGCAAGTGGTGTCCACTGACACTGCACGTTTTTCTTCTTCGCCTTTTTCACGCAGTGTGCTACTTTCTGTCAGTCAGTATCACACTGATGATCGCCATGGCTCCGGTGCAGCAAAACAATAAATAGTACGACTTGAAATTCAAACTTTCTGTCGTGATATATTCAGAGGAAAACTCGGGTGAAGCAGCCGCTAGACGTTTCTCTGTCGACCCCAAGAGAGTGAGAGAAACGGAGCTTCAGCGTCTGTCCGAGGAGGACAGCAGCAGGGCCAGGCTGCCTGCTGGAGGGAGGAAGAAGGCTAGCGAGGAGCCTGAGATAAACATGCGGGGATGAGTTATCAGCAAACGGGCACGCCACGAGAGAGTGTCCCGCAAAACGATCAGGGCGATGGCGAAACAAATGTCCGCCACCGTGAGTGACAGCAGAGATGAGGAGTTTGCAGCAGTGCAGCTTTTCAGTCCGCCGTGTTTTTAACGAACCGCCAACCCTGCTTCTTCTTCTTCTGATTCCCTTTCTTATTCTTCTGCCACCCTCTGTATCAAGACTACGGGTGCCGCCGACGGTCGTAAATCATACAATGCGCGTTTTTTTTTTTTTTTTAAATATACTGAGCGTTAATCGTGCGTTAAAAAAACTAACAGCGTTAAGAGGCCGTTGCGTTAACGCGTTATTAACGCATTAACTTTGACAGCACTAATTATAGGTATATTATTCTGAAATGGACCATTTGTTTATTCAGTCATGAAAACGAAGACTGTGTTTATATTAAGTGTGCACATGAAATTGGTCAATGAAGATCTTTCTGGTCTGATTAAAATGTCTCACTCGTGCACCCCTGTAGCTCAGTTGGCAGAGCGTGCAACCCATTTACAAGCAACCTGCAGAGGCCAGGGGTTTGAGCCCGACCTGTGATCTCTTGCTGGGTGTCATCACCCTGCCCCCCGTCACCTCCAAGGCTGCTCTGTCAATGGAGAAGTAAAACAGTTCTCCTCGTACCGACATGTTCAAGAGTTTTTTTTAGTCGCCGTTTTCATAGTACAATAAAACATGGCGGGGACTTCCGGTTCACAAGCTTTCTCTATTTTTGCAAAGTACGACGCAGAAAATGTTCCTCATAGCATATTAGGGGATGAAAGATATGCAATAGCCTTCTTTAATCTGTCTGTAGAAAATATTATTCTTAAACAGGTATCACAGTTATAGCAACAACAACTTAAGCTAGCTACGTAATTCTGTGTTTATATAGGCAGTGTTTATTCAGTTTGGGAAATCTCACGATCTCTGGAGCATTGAATGTACACTCAACAGGGACTAGATATCATGGCTTCACCAAAAATTGATCCACATTTGCAGAAATATGAAAAAAATAGCAAATGTTTTTGTCTTTGTTTTGTTCTGAGTAGGATCGCTTCTGACTTGTGTAATCTGAACATTTCTTATAATTTCACTGCACTTCAAAAATACAAAACACCAAAATATATTGTAAAAAGATTAACGTATTAATTTCCAAAATCTACAAACTTTTTTTACGTATGAAATATTCGGCATTTAGCCTTTTAAAATTAAAATGTTCAATGTGGCAAAAACACACAGGAATTTCTGCATGCAGCTGATGGTGTGGTAGCAGTAATCTAACAGCATGAGGAGTTACATTTTTATAACTGTAACAAACAAGATAACTGCTCTTACAGTATAATAATTTGTCCTGGTACCACTGATACGTTGTTAGCGCAGTCAGCCACTCAGACAAGTGCTGCACATACTATTTTTTCCTTCCTGTTAAATCATTAATTCCCCTGCCATATTGCTTTCACCTTCATGCAGTACAGTTGAAAAACAAAAAGCTGAAGCATAATATTGATGACCTCATGATATGGTGGCCTAATAATCATTAAATATGCTCTGTGTGGGAATCACACTCCCTCGGACACGTAAAATACTGTATGCCTATGATACAGTAAGAACAGCTGATTTCACCCTGAAGTAAAGCTTGTCCTTCTATCATCACTGCTCTGCCTGGTAGATTGATAAACCATTACAACAGGTTTACGCACATGGGGCTCATGGGGGATCTGATTCCAGAGACTTCCAGGCCTAGCACGGACCTTTCATGGAGGAACGGGAAGTTTTAAGAGGCATCATCTGTGAGTGCTGTAGGAGGCCTGGCTGCACCAATTATTATTCTAGTATAGAGGGGGGGAAAAGAAAACACTCTTTAATTTGTATACTGTTTCAGTCAATCACAGTTGTCCTAAGGCAAGTGTCAGGGAAGCTTTCTTACACATGAGGAGGGGATCCCTAGCATTAAAATGACAACATCCTCACAGTACAAAAGTGTTTGTATTTCTTTCAGTCAATCGCAGTTGTCCTAAAGCAAGCGCCAGGGAGGCCTCCTTGCACGTGGGGAGGAGATCCCTGGCATTAACATGACAACATCCTCACAGTAAAAAAGGTAACAGCTGCTAGCTTCTTCACATGCTTACCATTAGGGAACAGGTTAGTGTGAGGATAAATTTCCGTTTTCAGCCCGTAGGTTGCTAGCTTGGTGATGCTTGCTGATGTTGCTTAGATAGACTTTCGGAAATAAAGCTTGCAGACAAACATATTATGATTTAAACTGTTGCTCTCTTAAACATTGATCGTATCATTTGTTAAAATAACCACATTCTCTTCTACAGTCTCATAACTCAAATCATTTAAGAGACATTAGTACATCACTTAAATTACACCACTCACCTAACGTAGATGACATCAAATCAAATCAAATCAAATCAAATCAATTTTATTTATATGGCCCAAAATCGCAATCACATTGCCTCAATGGCCTTTACAATCTGTACAGCGAAAGACATCCTCTGTCCTTAGACCCTCTACTCGAGTGAGGAAAAACTTGCCATGTTGAGTATGTATGTTAACTTACAAATGTTACATCCTTTAAAAACATGTCACTCTTAACTCTTAGTCAAAAATGGGATGCAAACTTCAGTCTATCGAGGAAAAGTCTGTTAATGACCAATCATAGCTAACCCCAGCCACTCATGGACTTTTTGACACTAGAGGGGTAACCACAGCATCAAATTTAGTGGAAGGCCACTGACCAGGCTGTTGTAATTGACTTGTTGGGAGGGAGAACGGGCTACATAATACTCTATATCCAGACCAGCTAGTCGAAACCGTAACCTTAGTCTCATCTCATAACACAATGTAAGACTAACCTTAAAGGCACAGTTCACCCCAAAATGTATAATCTACCTAAGGACAAGAAGCTAGCTAACTAAGCTAGCAGGAGAATGCCATTGATTTCTTAGAATAATAGCCACTCAATAATAATGAACCACTCGTCTGTGAGTAAAATGCATGCTTCCTGGCAGTACAGTTGGCAAGTGTAGTTTATCTCGATTATCCTGAGAAACCCATTCATGATTTCTGGCATGACTTTACTGTTGAGTTTCTCAAATGTATTTTTTTGGAGCTATGAGCACCACAATCCAAAAGACATCCAGTTCCATTAAAGGACGGGACAGTGTTGATATAC
The DNA here is from genome assembly GCA_963678695.2 of Diplodus puntazzo. Classification (NCBI taxonomy): domain Eukaryota; kingdom Metazoa; phylum Chordata; class Actinopteri; order Spariformes; family Sparidae; genus Diplodus; species Diplodus puntazzo. Next base: position 25,221,685 of record OZ023175.1, on the reverse strand, counting down.
TGCAGCCAAAGACATACAGCATTACTTCAATGAAAAAGGACAAGGCAAAGCTTGAATGCACTGCCTCAAGTGAAAATCCACTGTATTATGAATTATTTAGGGAGGTCAATCTAAAATCTTTCCTGCAGTTACCTCAATACCTTAAGCTATTGCAAATATACCAAAATAGTGTTTTTATTGAAGAGGGGAGACATGTGTGTATTTAGCTACTTGATCACCAATGACAATACACAGTTTCAGTTTAAAAGTACCTCATTCATCCAGAAATTTTCACAATATTTTACTTGTTCACTCATGGATTCATTCATTAACACACAGTAACCTTTTATTCCATAAGACATGGCAATGACTACAGATGACACACATATGTGTTAGTCACTTGTCTGTGGGTTGTGTTCCCATTATATCTGTATATGTTCAAATTTTCCGTGAATTCAATTTTCCTTTTTATAGATCACATTTCAGTAATTCGCAGCAGATAGCTCAGCAACATTTCAAAGCAGCTTTTCACAGTCTGCTGCATCAAGTAACATGCTGCACATTTTGTGCTCCAGGTAGCTGAAGAGGTTTCCCCACTGTCAGTAATCCTTAGATCAATCCACTGTGGGGATGGAAAGGGAGAGAAAGAGAGGGGGAAGATGCCAAAGAATAAAGAGGCGAAAAAAGAGTCAAAAAATGTTCTTGGATTAACATTCATTAGAGCCTCAGCTCCTCAGTAGGCTACAGACTGACTGCATTTTAAACAGATTCCTGTCAAAAGCCACTGTTACCCTGGTTGTAATAGAGGGATCTATTTTCAATATTCTCCCCAATAGTTTCGGATTAGTCCCAGGGAACGATCCTATTGCTTCTCTCCAATTACCGTCCCATTACCCACAGCTTCCATGACTTCCACTGATTAACCAGATTAATCAGCTTCGCTCAGGTCAGTTGACCTTCCTTAGCTGAGGAAAACTCAGTAAGCTAAAAAGGTGCCTGTGTAGATGGAGGACTCTTTTAGTACACAGTCACTGATGCTCTTTGAATGAACATTATGCCTGTTTAATGGCTTTAATCATCGTTCGAGGCTTAGATCCCAAAAATCTGTGACATGCCCTTGAAGAATCACAGTTAATTGCATCCTGAAACAATCTGATCTGAAGACTTTATCACATAATTTATTCAGACTGAAGTTGCAAACTTGACATGAAAGCATGTTTTGAACTGGGATGAAAACACAGTAGAACAGGTGCACCTTCCATCATTTACTTTGAATTAAGGGTGCTATCACTCAAGATTAGATTAGATCATGATTCCATGTTAAAGATACCAAACTGCATAACAGTACAAAATGGTACAGATACATTTGTCAAACCTGATTCCATATATTTTTGTGTGAGGTTGTGAATCCTGAATTTCCTAGAAAACAATGATAGCACTCTATTATATAGGTCTGGAAATTTCATGGTAAGTAGGTGGTAATTACCACATTACGTGCATTCTTTTCTTTGAAATTACCCTCAGATTACCTCAAAACCAATTGAAATGATCCTTGTATCATTTTATGATTACATTCTGCTATATTCAAGCAAGCAGTTCCTCCATAACTGACAATTTCTTCGATCCATTTCCAGACCCTCAACTGCTTTCTACCTAACCTCTTCTGATTGTACCATTTTATTTTCAAACTATTTCTTTCTTATGCAGGTGAGTTTTTGCAGCTTTCTTTCCAATAGGTCATATACACCAAAATGTATCAAATCAGTAATGATAAGAGTACCAAGGTGAATGATTTTTGATTACTTTCACTGTGGATCTGTGGTTGTGAAATGATGTGATATACATTTTTCAAAATAAACTGTTAAATATCTATGATACCTCTTTTTAGATCATAATAGCACAACAATGTAACTGTTTGATTAGTGTACTACCAGCCAAAATGATATACTGTGAAGATAATCATATAGATAACCCTTTATAGCAAGGAAATTATAGTTGTAACCTTTAACACCCAACATAAAACACTTATTTATAGCTTATATTTCATTAACCTGGTAGACGTATGGTGGCTCTCTGACCCATCGAACTGTCTCCACTGCTCTGAGTCAATTCAAACACTTCATGTCAGTCATATTTATATTAATCTTTGTGTGTTTGTGTCTTTCAAAAGTCCGCTGCAGAAGATCTCTTGTGCCAATCAACCAGTGAGACAGACAACGTGAAGCGTGGTCAGTACTTTTATGGGGAGAAAAGGCCAATGACCTTCACGCCTGGTGGGGAAAGCCAAGCTGGTAAAGACCATCAAAGTGGAGAAGAATGATCGCGTGTGTGTATGTGTGAGTGTGTAGGGCTTCTGGCCAGGTCTCGACTGAAATGGCCCCTGATTGTGTTTCCCCACTATCTCGTTGTCAAAAAAATCAATTCTGGCCTGTCACTCAAGTGAAGACCCATTTTCAAGCATGCCTCCTCCTACAGTACAGCGTAATGTCAACATTTGCCTCGCATTGTACGTGACCGACATTCAGTTTTAATGATAGAATGCAAACATCAATCTACGCAGCTGCAACAAAGATAAATGTGAAACCTCTGCTTTTAGATTCTTCCATCTACTATAAGTGAAAATAGATTTTTGAGTCACAGCCCTTGTATTCTGACTGAACAGAATGCCACTGGTTTTATTTAGAAGGCTCAGATAAAGAGCATCTCTCCAGCTGATTATTTCACCGTTGATTTAGAGCCATTTACTGAATTAATAAATTATCAGCCACCTCCTTTTTGCAAACATGGCCTATTTGAGGGGCTTACAGTTAGGCTCATTGTTGCATGAAGTCAAAATGCAGACATGAATAAATATAGCTTCTAAATAAATTCAGGCTGTCTGACAGTTAACATCCACTCCCCTCCTCAGTTTGTACAGGATGATCAGACATTCTTCATCAGTGTCATTAGAGGACAAATTCTTTTTCAGTGACAAAACACTCATCTGACCCAGCTTTCTTGTGCAAAATCCAAATTATGAGTCGAATAACTTAGTCGATAGTGGTTTGATTCCTGAAAATTGGCAAAAAAGCATATTGTCAAGGGGTCTGTTTCTGGCTGATAAAAAAGATCTATATTCTTCAGAATTTAGCTAAAGGGGATTTAGCTACAAAATAAATCATCAGGTAGACAGTTATGTAACGACAGCATCCTATGAAGCACGCCCTCCTCCTTTTGGATATGGAGCTTTTGTCTGTTCGTGATTAAGCATGTACAAGCACTTGTTATAAATATTGTTTCAGAAGCTGTTCCACACTGTCAAGATAAGTGTCTGTGGGAAACACTAGTGCACATAAACACAATGGGAGTGTATTGCCGGTAGTGGGAGGACTGTGTCAGTAATGACATAAAACAGCCAAAACACTGCCCGGTGCGGCTTGAGCGATAAAGCCTCTTCAAAATGCCAGATTGCTCACTGTGCCCACACTAATCCCCATCCTAATCACTCATTATTAACTGACGGAGTGAGCCAGACTGAAGGACTGTGTGTCTCCATAATCATGTAAAAAGTGTTGAGTGTGCTTTGAGAATGTGTCAAGTTTCCCTTAGTTTGTACATGTTGCTCTCTGATTCATCCTGCCAAGTTTTTTTTTTTTTTTTTTTTTTTTTTTAGCACTTTAGCAGTTGAGTTGAGTTGTCGCTGCATGAAAGATATCATTTAGAAGTTATCTGGTGTTGGCTCACAGTATTGAGGCAGCATATGGTAATGAATTGAAGATACGCTGTCAATGCAGTTATTTTTACAAAAAAAGAAAAAAAATGATATTCACTCCCACAATCACATTTGGCGATGATATTGTTCATGAAGATATTTCATCACAGGATCATGCAACAATAACATGGCTATACTTGGTTATGCAGAAGAAGATACGGAAACAATGACAAGTTTTCACATTCATTGCTGAAAGTGCAAATTTTGTGTAGTGGGCCTACGAGCATGATTTGCAACATCACACAAATTTCCCCTGCTGATGAAAAAAAAAGTGCTGCATTATTTCACTCGCTTCCAGGTACATGTATACTGTGTGTCAGGATGTCAGTGGTCCAGTTTGATATTCTGCAAGCTATACTGGAAAGACACATTAAAAACAAAATCATCAATTTTCATGAACCAGTTGATCTTAAACAGTGGTTGGCAGTGTCTCTGAGGCAGGCACACACACGGATAAGTATAAAATAATATCGTTAACGCAGTCCTGCGATCACTCTGTTTTAACTCACTTTATCACTGTTGAATCACAACACAGTGGCTCTGAATAGTCAAATAACAACATTAAGACTTTTGACAAATGTGACTGATCAGAAAATAAAAAATGAACGGTGGCCTTTCGAAATGTTTGTTTTCATTGTGTGATGAACAATGACTGGTAGAAACACAAGGTTGTATTCATTTTTAACCACGCAGCAAGTTTTGGACTTGGTGTGCAAAAGCATTCAGTCAGGAGAACGCTGTTCATGCCCCATGCTAAAACAAAGAGTCATCAGTGAGTTCTTTTAAGTCACCTAACATACTTCAACTACGCCATGTATGTAAGATATATTTTACCTTATTATCATAGCTTACTTATTGTAACCCAAGCCACAATATTTTTCTTAACCCAACCAAGTATTATTTGTGCTTAAAGTAGGATGGAGTGTTTGGCAGAAAAAAGCATATGATACAGATCACTTAAATTTGATTAGTAAAGGTAATACTCAATTACAATGTGTCAGTATCTGTACTCATGATAACAGATAGCTCAAGTTTATAAAACCTTTCAGTAATTACTTCTCTCACTCTTATGATCTAAAATGCTGAGTGGAAGTTCTCAGGCTGTTCTGTAAAAACTTCACTGATAATAATAAAAGGTGCAACTTATTATATATTGTTATATCAACCTATGTTCATTTCAGGCAAAAAACTTTACATGTAGGTCTGTCCCAGTGTACTCCTAGTTTTAGCAATGGCTTCCAGGAGTTCAACAGAAACTCCCAGACAGCAAGTATGTTTCTCTCTTATGTTGTTTTATCTCGTAAAATTGGGATTAAAGTTTATTTAGTCATTAGCTACTGTCAGCTATCGCAGCTAACTTTGGCTAAGATCAGCCAGGGGAACTCGTGTAAGCCAATGCTTGTGCTGCCATGTCAGAGTATGATAGATTTAAAGAAGATATTTTGAAATGTCTCGGTAGGAAAAGCTCAGGTGAAAATAATCAAATTAATGATGGCTGAATTTCATTTAGCCAGTTCTGCAGTCAGTGTCATTGTGGTGCATTTCAGATGCACTGCAATTTCTTTAATCGCCTGCAGCGTCAAAATATTTATCAATGTCTGTATTTTATGTGTCTGCCATTTTTTTTTTGACAATCGCCATATTAGCTCTGATAGCTGCCATTAGCTAACATCAGATCTTGCTCCAGCAGACCGCCAGACCAGAATGACATCGACTGAAGATGTACTTTAAAACAGCCTGGCTCTATGTGAAAGAGCTGCAGCAGAGTGAAAATAACATAACATACCTGTCATTTGGAATTTTCAGGTGAAATTATGAAAGCTGTGCAAGGTGTGTTCTCACGTCATTACTGTGTCGTCTTCATGACTGATCTCCATAAGAGGAGTTTCTTCATTAATATTGGATATGCAACTCACTCTCTCCCTGCCCCTCCCGTCCAACTCTCCGCACTGAGACGGTGACAGAGGGCCCTATGTAGATGCTCAACGGCTCTCAGTCTAAAGTGAGCGTGCTAGTGCATTTGGGGCGCCAGTTAAATGGTGGATAACCTGGGCGCAAAGTGTGGCACAGGGGTTGTATTTAGCCTCTGAATTAGTCATGGGTGTGTGTCATCAAACCAATCCAAGTGTTATCTCCCATTCCCTTTAAGAGCCAGATGCACCAGGGCCTGGCATACATTAACCAGTGGCGCTTGTCTTCGCTGAGGGACATGTATGTGATCCTCGGCTACCATTTCATAGTCATCTGCCCCATCAACAACTCTGTTTGACTGCATAAGAAAAGATATTCTGATATTTAAACAAGGAGGAGGAGGAGCACTGCTGCACCCTCTGGTGAGAGATTTGCAGCCGCTGGATCAGACAGTAAGGGTCATAAAAAGTATTATCAAGATCAATAACGGGTGGGATGAGAGTCAAGAAAGGTTATGGGCATCTCTACATTAACATTACCGTCTGCGCTTGCGGTACAGCTGAATGTCATTAATTGTTTTAAACTCCTGACTCATTTCATTGGGAGAGTTTTTAAATAAAGCTTTCAGTTTTGCTGATTAAATGTGCCACAGTATTTTTTACAGTACATTACTGCATTCAATGAAATGTTTAACAAAGAGCTGAAAGCAAAGTCTCAAATCATAAAATCACAGTGTATGAATAGTGTGAACCTGCCTGCGTCTAATACTAGCCATGCTTCAGGCTTTCGGCCTTGTCTTTTTTCATTGAAAAGAACAATTAGTAAATTTAGTTCCCAGGTGATAACAGTCTACATTTCAAGGTTGTGTGAGCCCAGGTGTTCATGGCATCAAAAGCAAATGAAAAGGGTCATTTAAAAATACATGAGGCTATGTTAGTTATTTTTCATGTGCCATCCATAGCTGAGCCTAAAATCAACAGACAGTGTCATCGATCATCAGTCACGAATCATGGAACTAATCGTGTGCGTTTGTTTGTAGCACAATGTGCAGCTGATGGTGCTGGCAGAGCTAGAGTTCACATTCCACTGGTGTCACTTGTGTTAAAAATACTCTCAGAGAACAATGCTCTTGTTGGTATCACAAAACTGTTTTTGTGACCTGAAAAAGCTGCAGACATTGTGACATTTGAAACTCAACACAAAGAGAGATTATGATTCAGTGTTTATGCTACCCGCCAGTCTGCAACCTCAGGTCTCAGTTCAGTAAGCTGACTGACAGCACAATGAAGCAGGGCTTTCATTATAACATTGCAGCTCCCAGTCTCAAAAAAAAAAAAAAATGTCCAAAACCACTTGTGTGTGTCCTTGATACTTCAACTAAAAGTGAAATGTCATCAGTCATGTCTAAGGGGCCGTCCAGACGGGCGAAAACAATCTTTTTTTTCTCCGTCTTCCTCGGCATCATTTCAAGAATATTTGCGTCCACACGGATCCACTGAAAACAACTGAAAACGCTGTAGTTCATACTCCAGGCCTATAGGTGGCACTTGAAATTCACCAAAAACGGAGAAGACACGGAGCATGCGCATTAAGCTTGCGCGCTGTAAACAGACAGTAGAAGAAGAAACCAAACACAACAAGAAGAAGAAGAAGATGAAAATGGTTAGTGCAAAGAAACCGGAATCGTTTGTGAGGACCGTTAATGAGTTCAAACTGCTGCTGCGACTCACACTCAACTACAAGGCGAGTAAGTTGCAAGAAAGGCTCAATATCTTCTGCGGCACGAACACGAGCATGTAGTCCGCCTTTGTTGTTGTTGTTATGAGACGTCGAGGGGTTCAGAGGTCAGAGACAAGAGGTCGAGGGGTGGGGCGATGGCGTCATCGTTTTGGAAAGTATGCAGATTCGCCGTCCACATGAAATCAGGAGGGCTGCGTTTTCGGATTTCTCCACCCCGAGACCCGTTTTCAAAAAGTGCATTTTCAGGATCCGTATGGATGGTCGGCCAAAACAATGCAATACATGTGCGTTTTCGAAAAAGAGCGTTTTCGTCTGCACGGGGCCTAAGTGTTTATTCTGTGTGATTATTCTGCAATTGTTGCTGTTTGGACTTCGGTTTCAGAGCTGACACAAATATTGTGCAATCATTTTTTACGTCATAGCTGCAGATTAGTTACTGTGCATTAGTTTTCATGGTGTTTTATAAATGATAATTACTTGGCATATCAGGCTCAGAAAGGCATGCAAATGAGCCGAGTTCATTAGAGGCATTAGAAACAAAACCCAATTATGGCATTCTGCTTGGCTATGCTAATGACACGGACACAGAATTTGGATGCACTACCCTGTTGTCTATTTTCAAACTGGTGAGAATAAATACTCAAATTACCTCTGTAAGATAGATAATGGGTGTATAATTTGCTTGGAGCTTGAAGGGTAAAACCTGATGTAACACCTTTCAATCTGTGGCAGGAAAGAGAAGATTATTTTTTTCCTCTCTTGTAGCAAAGAAAGGATTAATACTTAACAAATTAATTTAATAAGGACTTTATGCTAACATGCTGTGATTTAATTTCAATCAACACTATGCATTCAGTACAATACTGTACAAATGTAGCAAGAAGTATTTTTTTTTTATTTACTGAAGTCATCTATGACTCAACAGTTGATTTAAAGAAAACACTTTGAAATGTCATTTCAATTTCTAACCCTAACCCAAGAAACAAAAGGAGGCATTCCACCGGAGGCAAACAAAATGCTATAAACTTAAACTCAACTTAACTGAGAAATTACAAGCAAAAAGTCATTCACTTAAAAGGATCAGGGTATCAGAAATACTAACACAATTTCTTGGCGTGGTCGTGGCTTTGGACAAGGGCTGGAGATGCAGGACGAACACAAACACTCTGGCATAAGACAAAGGAAGACGCAGACTATTTAACACATGAGGGAGAGGGGAACAGGTGGAAACAATCAGGAATCAGGGATGACGTCAGACCAGGGACACATGAGGAAGGGCAAGTGACCTGAAACGATAGGGAGGTTAGATTTTCAAAATAAAACAGGAAGTTCACAAGACAAAAAAAACAAGACAAGACAAGACCTCATCGCTGTGGGACAAGCTGCTTCACTCACTGTCATGACTTGATGAGATATTTCAGTAGATTGGAAATGCCATTAATGTTATCAATGACACCTGTGAAAAAGGCTTATTTACACAAAAACACCAGGCTTAATGAAAGAACTTGGTCCCATTTTCAGGTTCATACTTTTATTTTGGGTATATTGTGCTGGGTGTAAAAAAACCTTGAGTCCATTGCTGCAGCACCTTTATACACCCTGTCTGTTTTAGTGCTTGTCTCTTTTAGGCCGCTTTCCTGAAAAACCAAGTCTGCTTAGATTGGTCAGTTCTGACAGGCCTGAACAGGTACCGTCCACCACGTTTCTGCATCAGCTCCAATGGTGGTCTTGCAACAACCAGCCGAGCTGACGGTGGTTATTGTATAATTGTGACATCACAACCTTACAGAAGTCCTAACAGCTAATGTGAATGCACAGTTATTATCAAAATACATGAAAATGGGACCTTTAAGTGGCACATGAAAATACATTTTTGAGTCTTATTCCCAAATCGTCCAATACTTTTTGGGATGGCGGCCTTTGCATTTGCCTCTGCTCTGATGATCACAGGTCGCCTTTTACACTGTTACGCTGTTTTACTTTTACTGCTAAATTAGTTATGTTTTCGTCTGCTCGACATCAGGGGTGTCGGTCACACTAATGCAGTCTTACCAATGGCAGTGAAGAGAGTTTTGGTGAAACTTCCTGAGAACAATCAACAAAACCTCACAGAAAAGAGTAGAATAAGGATAAAAATGTGAAAATGTTGTTGCTCAACAAGCTATCGAAAGAATTATACGCCTGATTATAGTGGGTCAATGCAATTTTCTGCCATTAATATAGATCTAATCCACAAAAAATGCTACATGAGATTTTTCATCTGATCATTTCATGAAAAGCATGCCAACACATTTATGTCTAAGCTGCAAGGTTTATTCAAACTGTATCAAGCAATCCTAATTTCTTTTCGAACGTTTGCTATCTAGTGTGCTGAAGTACACCTCAGGTGATTATGGCTTTACTGCAGTGTGAATGTAAGCTGTTAAAGTCATAAAATTTCAAATCAGCTCAAGAGACATGTTATAGTAATTCAGTCAGCCACTGTGGATGCAGTTTAACGGTTATCAAGCAACGTAGCACAACCCTGGTGAAAATCGGCTGTACAGTAAAAAACTCAGTTGCTTCCAAAATGAAGAAATTCTTTTCTTCATGGTAAAACTACTGTCAAACAAGATTCTTGAACATGTCCAGTGTTCAAAAATCAATTATTTATGTTGGATAAATTCTATGTAGGCCTTAAAATATATATATATATATATATATATATATATATATCTATATATATATATATATATATATATTTATATATATATATATATATATATATATATATATATATATATATATATATATATATATATTATTTTTTTTTTAAAAGTTAACTAACAGCTACATGCAGGAACTTCAATAGCACTGTATGGACATTGAAACCCAAACACAGAGAATGAAATAGTTGTGTCGACTACTTGATCATACACTATGAATAAGATGATAACAGTGCTCATGTTATTTGCGTAACCACTGAGAGCCAAAGTCAATGCAAATCAACTATCCAGAGAAGAAGCACATCTTAAGTGACCAATGTGTGCCATATATGTTTCCAATGATTCATAATATGACAGTCATAGTATGTGTTCCACTTGACAGATTAGAAGTGTGACCTGCTTTCACCTTGACGACAACGTTCCCACTATTAATTAGCCCTTAAGCTTCAAACTATGACCCTCTATCTACCCCATGGTGTTTTGCATGTAAACGGCTCCCCGTTCAAGTTAGCAATCATCTGTAATGTGCAAAGTGAAGTTAGACTTTTAAAATGAGGGCTTCGTACTAGCAATCATATATAATATATACGTCTCTCAAAAATAAAGCTTGCCCCCAAACACTTCACATATTATGACATATTAAGAGCTGGTAGTTGGTATGGTTTAAGCAAAATACTTTGGATTAAAGTAACTACACCTTGTCTTGTGCCTTCTGATGTAATTCACGTCAGGTGACTTACATGGCTTCACTCACATATTGTAAGTGATGTAGGTTATGTTATTTACTTACATTAATGTGCTGATATTATGTAAGTTGCAAAGGAATCACTCTTGACTCTTGACAAATGGGATGAATCGTGGTCCCTCGAGGCAAGATCTGTATTCGACGTGTTGGGTGTGAGAATGGGCTGCCTTAGACCTTAAAATAATACACTAACACTTTCCAAAAAACACATCAGCGTTATTATATTTTTATGTTGTTGTTCAAGGTACATTCTGGGAACTATGCTTGCCATGACTTGGATGAGAAGGTCAATACCTCTCTTATAAGATCTGTTAACCAGGAATCAGGGTAGCTTAGCTTAGCATAAAGAGTGAAAACAGGTATGCATCTAGCCCGGCTCTGTCCAAATGTAACACAATTTGCAGACTAGAATCTTTAAAGGTCAGTAATTTAAACCTAATACCACATTTGTTTCAAGATGTAGTTTGAAAGACATGGCCAAAATTCAAAGGTAGCTCCGAAACTATAGGAGGCAGCATAACCGCTTGCGGCTCACTATAGTCTACTAGAATTGCTACGCTTTGCAGTAGCTGTCTTTAGCTGTTGCATCTGGCTTCCATTAGCAAGTAGCAAAGTTAGCTATGGAGCTGGGTGGCTAAGTATAAACTAAAATTCTGGCTGTATATGACACATTGCCCCTTTAATGTTGTAGAATTCCATTCAGGGATTCATTTGGGTATACCTGCAAATCAAATTATACGGATTAAAAAATACGGCTTGGAACTTTACAGTAACAATATTTCACCTGATACTTTTAAGAGTTAGTACAACAGCTGCAATTTTAGATTACAAAAAATCTGGAGGCACAGGAGCATCAACTGGGGATCAGTTAAAATGAGACATGCCAGCAAACACAGTCACAGAAAATTTCTTGCAAATATGGGGAGAAACAAAACTGTTACCACATGTAGACTCTGCACAGCAGATCCTCCAGGCATGAAATCATAGTTTCTGTCAATACGTTTGAATTCCAGCAGGGATTTCCACTTAGAGCTGTTGACGAGGTTGCTCAGATAGGGTGAGGAAAGAGGAAGCTGAGGAAAGAAAAGTGCAGGCTGTAATTGCCCAGGACCAAAGCCTGTCAGGGTGTGATTTTGATTGGATTGGTTTGACTAAAGCAGCAACAACCATAGTTTTCTTTAACAGTCATTAACCCAGGGTAGTTAACCAGAGAACAGTGCATTCTCTGTGCAGTGACCCTTGCCAAGTATTACAATTAAACATATATATCAAAACATATATATCAGGTCTGTTGGCCACAGTCCTTTGAGTTAGGGACTTGCTCAAGTTTAAATCACCTCAATGGTAATGTGGGATGCATGACAGGTTATCATCTGTTATTCCCTCCCAAGTTTATCCTGCAGGCTCTGGGATTAAAACAGTAACCTAACAGTTATGAACCAGATTCTCTTGTTGAGCCATTGTGATACTGAGTTTGATAATACTTCATTACACTAATCCTATCCTCACCGCATTGCCTCACAATTCATACAGGATCAGACTTTAAGGTGCTTCTGATGACATACAAAACTATACACGGTCTTTCCCTGTCATACACGTCAGATCTCATTCTACCATATATTCCACCTTGTGCATGACCCTCCTGGGCTCCTGACAGTTCCCTGGGTTAAAAAGAAGTCGACTGGTTGTAGGGCTTTTTCCTGTTGTGCCCCATTCCTCTGAAATACTCTCCTAGCTGACATCAGACAATCTGCCTCTATTGACTCCTTTAAACTCAAAACTTACTTCTTTGATTTAACCTTTAATTAGTTCTTTACTTTGATAGCATCTCCAGTCGGTCAGTCTCAGTCTCACTGAGTATTTGAATTCACATTGTCCTTCCGACCAATCTGTTAATTCTGACTAACATTGGATTTCTCTAACTTTTGTTATGGTTTTTTGTTTCCATAAACTGCAAGCTGTGTCGCCCTCTCACTCTCTATAGCTTCCTCCTTCTTCTCCTCTTCCTCCTCTATTTTTATTCCCCTGGGATCATCTACCTCTCTTGGCTCCTGCTGCCTCACATATTGCAAAATCTTGATCGTCATACCCTGTTGTGAGAAGGTGAGGGCCCCCCCCCAGGTCCTGCATACATTCACATACACTCGCCTGTGCTCACCTCCACTCCCGGTCTGGCTCCACTGCTCCTCTGCGGAAGCGAGCGCCACTGCACGGGCGGTCTTTACCGAGCAGGGGAGGCACGGCCCATGTCGCTCAGGGGTGTCTGTTTTGTTATTGTATATTGGTTTGGGTGATCCTTATGCAAAGATGTGGGTTTGTCAGGTGAAATATTGTCTGTGTCACAAGGGGATTTGGTGTTGTTTATTCGGAGGTATATTTATGTGTATAATGTCAGGGGTGGACCATTATGTTTTTGGTGTTCCCCCTCATTAATGGTTTGCCCCAATTGGGCTTAGCAGGCTGCCATATTTAAGGGAGCTTCATTCAGCTCTCTGGGGTCAGAGTGGAAGTAGCCTGGTGTGAGGCTGTGTTCCGGCCATTTTGTTGCCTTGCTGGGTCCTCACGAATATGTGTGTATTTTTATTGTTTTTGGCAAAATAAATCTTTAATCTTTTGGCACTGAACGTTTCGCTGGCTCTGTTTTCCGCCTCCATCACCTGAATCTGGCTTGCCCTGATCCCCTTTGTGTGGGGAGACCACCTCAGTCCCTCACACTCTGCCTTGTATCAGAAGCTTTTTGGTGTATACTCTTGGTGAGCAATTTTTAAAGGAGTGTCTAGTTTTATTTTATGCATCAAAGTAAATGGTAATATCTTGAAAGTAGTGTAATATAACTGAGGACTGCTTTCCTTCAAAGTGACATATTTATTTGAAACAAGGGAGCAATTTTTTTAAATATTTCCCAAATTTTAGTTACATTCAAAATATGAAGTAACATTATCTACAGAGTGTGAGGAAACAACAGTATTGACATTATTTCAAAGACGTCTATGTGCTGTGTTGCAGAGATGCACTGGCCATGCATTAAGTTAGCATGCTAACCAGCCAGCAGCTGGCCCATCCTCCTGTCTCATAATACCACCTTGTACTGTGCAAGGTGACAGTCTGAAAGCCCGTCAATATTTCTCGCACTGAGATATAAAATTGAGTAGTTTCCTTTTTATTACATTCATCATTCATTACTAAACAGATTAACCGCACACCTCCACCATTTAAGTTTCTCTCTTTCACTTGGTAACTCTAAAACCGGTACTCGAGTACTCGGTATGCCTTATCACTATTACCTATAGTCGAAATAAAGAGCTATGTGAAAATATTCTAGCTCTTTGCTGTTTTTGCCTGCTGATGATTCTCTACTCTCTCTCACTACTCTGTTGCTTCACACATCTCCTGTCCCTGCCTACTGTGGTGTCTTGTCCCCTAGTCATAGTTTTGGTCAGAGCTGCTTTAAAAGGAACCTCGGCTTGGAAGACTTGTAGGCCCTAATAAGCCACAATTGTTCTCTTGTACTAAAATATGTTGTTAGAAACACATTTTATTGCCATTGATTTAAAAATCTATAATATTAAGTACATATTTTGACCTACGTAGGACGCCATGTTTTCCGCGCGCAATGCACTCTGGGGGCGATGACGTATAGTGGTTGCACTTGGTAGAATAGCTATTGACGCTAGTGTTTGTTTACGTGCGCACAAGTAATTATAAAGTAAAATGCCACATTGTGCTGCTTTTGGATGCTATTTCCAGTCAAAAGGCAACAAGAGGAGTGATGTGAGTTTACACTGCTTTTCCTACTGACAAGAAGAGGAGAAAGGAGTGGGAAGATGCCTGTGGATGGACACAACTTCCCAAAGATCCGCGGCTGTGTTCTCGACATTTTCTCCTGATGCATTTGAGGCTTTTAGTCGACCACAACAGCTGAAAAAGCTCACCGGAGCGGCTGGGTATAAACGAAGACTAAAACCAAATGCTTTTCCGACAATTTTCCCACATAAGGAGCTTAAACGCCCTCGGGAAGCGAGTGAAATGCGCGTTAAAAAGCGCCATAGACAAGAGACGCTGGATGCTCTCCTAAGCAGACAACCCGCACCCAAGTTGCCGCTTCTGTAGCGTTAGGCGAACCATCGGACACGTCACTGGTCACAGAGGAAGCTGATAATTCACCTCTTCAGTCAGTTTCTGCAATCAGTAAGGGTAGATGTAGCCTGAGCACCCTCACTCCTCCACACAGCGGGGCTCTTTGTCTCTCTGGTGCACTGATTGATGGGCGGTCGCACCTCTATATAGCAGGTGGTTTCACCTGGCGCGCCCTCTCCTTTTGCCGTTCTGCTCGTCCCCGGTGGTGGCTGTGGCCTGGCATGGCGGAGTGGATGTCAGCGTGGTGAAGCTCAGGTGGTGTGGCTCTGCTGGCGTTGGAGCGTCCTTGGCATCTCCGCCACAGACGCACGTTATCTCCACAGACGCACAGCTAAGGCGCAGTAAAGCGCACTGCTGCTTCTTCTCCCCACTCAAGTGTCGATTGTGTAAATGTGACACAGTTGTCTCCACTGCAGTGTGGCAGACTGCTGGTGCCGTGGGGCTGGGTTGTCCCACTGGAAGCCCTTCTGGGTGTCGTTGTGTTCTCCACGTGGCAAGTCGGCGTTGTCCGCTCCTCGCTTTCCATTCTGTTGTTCCGCCTCCAGCTGACTGCTATTGTTTTGTGTGTTGCCTTAGAATGTTTATTCTGACTCTCCACGATGCTATGCCGGTGAGGTCCAAAAACACCGAAGCCATCACCTCTTGGACCCACTGCTGTTTTGGCTCACTGAAACTGTGTGTTGTGGCTCGGCTCTTTGGAGCTGTGTCAGAGCGGTCATTTGACCTCAGAGGCTCGTGGCGGAGTGGCATCGCTTAGATTGCTGCCCCTGGGAACTTCATTAATTAATTAATATAATTAAGAGTATTTGTATCTTGTATTGTGAATGAGACTCCTTTGTATTAATTTAGTTAACTTGGTTTAATAACCATTAACCGTGTGTGTGTGTGTGTGTGTATGTGTGTGTGTGTGTGTGTGTGTGTCAGGGATTAAAATTAACTTTTTTCACCACTGTCCCGGTAACGTCCCGAAAATCATTTTGAATCGTCTCGAAAAAATTTTTTTACATACGAAACCATAAAAAAAAATAAAAATAAATCTTCCAATGTCTAACATTACACTGACTTATGACGAACAGTTGGTATTTGTTAGGGTCTAGAACGTTTTTCTAAATATGAAAATGAATACAATATTTTAATATTTAATTGTCAAGCTTTACTTGAAGTACATGGACTAATAGACTATCTGTATTTTCATAACAATTAATGGAAATACAGTATAGCCATGACAATAATAGCATATTGAATAGAAGGTTAATAATGTGCAGTGATTGACTAGCTTGTTAAAACGTCTCTGATATGTGAGATGTCTCTGACAGACTGATATCGTCAAAAACAGACCCTTTGGAAAGAAAAGGTTTCCGACTCCTGCGTTGAGATGTCTGAATGTGTGGGACGTTTAGGTATCAATCGTTATCAAATAGGGATGTGAATCTTTGGGTGTCTCACGATTCAATTCGATTCCGATTCTTAGGGTCACAATTCGATTCAAAATCGATTCTCGATTCAACCGATTCTCAATTCAACTGATTCTCGATTTAAAAATTGATACAGTGCATAGTGTGTTAAGGCAAATTATGGCATCAAAACAATACAGTTTGTATAAGACAATGTGATTTTTAAATAAACTGATTCCAATGATGTAATCACACAAAGGCAAACTTAAGACAAAAGGTAACGTCTATCTATGGTCACATTAGGCTATATAAGAAATGAGAACTTCCTCCATGAAATGCGCAACAGCACAACTTTAATAGCGCAATCTGCTGCAGAATGAAAAAAACAAGTCCTTAAAGAGTGTGTTTTGACTAGATGAATATGGGTTTTGAAAAAGTTGCTGTCTCTCTGCTTGGAAGGAAGGTGCTGGCTACACTGTGTGTGGATGTTATGACCTGCACCTTCTTTTTGTGCACTTCTGTTTGACATTGTGCTGCAGTGCATGGCTGCCCTTGTTTGCATAGTTAATAGCCGCTTATATACTGGGCGGCAAGCCGCCAATTTGACCATCCTTTTTGCGGCTCGGTCCGCGGATTTAGACAGAAGCCGGTACATTGGGGGTCTGTCCTGTTCCACCAATTTGCCAGGTCGGAGGGTACACTTTTATCCAACATTCCGATCTAAATCTGAGACGTCGTTATGCCGGAAATTACGTGAGATGGGCGGAGGTGTGGATGACCTGCGCTGTTGTGCGCCCCACAGCTGAGGAGTTTTAAAACCAGGAAACAGCTGATCACAGCAGTCAGTCCATCACTTCATCCGCGGACGTCAAGATGAGCAACTGGACAGCTGCTGAGATCCAGGAGATGCAGCGTATCCTCGGTCTCTGAAGCTATCTTCACTGTTAGCTTGTTGTTGTAGCGGCTAGCTAGGAACAGTCACTACTTTCAAATTAAAACCCGCCGCTAAGAACCCAGTTCTAAACTCCAATGGGGTGCAATGTCTAGCTCTTATTTTGAAGACAAATTCCTTGTCTTTCTTTCCCCAAGCTTGCTGCAACGCTGTGTACAGAAGCCCGTGGGGGCGCACAGAGAGACGGGGGAATTTTAATAAAAAATCGATTTTTGAAGTTTATGAATCGATTCAGAATTGTGGATGATTAGAATCCCGATTCCTATGTGAATCGATTTTTTCCCCCACCCCTATTATCAAAGTATCTTTCTACCACAATTCCCACAGTTTCTTAGCTTCCTAGCTTACTGGCATCGTTAGCCACTAAAAGCTTTCTGCCCCGAGACTCAATGTAGCAGCTATCGTTGCTGAGAGAGTGATCATTCTGTAGCGTTAGCTTACTCTCACATCGCACTGGGTGGCTTGGGCCTGGTCGGGCTATGTCCTGGGGCTGGGTACACTCTCCTCTAGGCTTCAGCCAGCGCAACATTGTGTTGATTGGTAGTAGCTACCACAGTATCTTCATCTCGTCCGAGCTCGACAGGCTGCAACATTGTTGCCACTTGTGTCACAGAACAACATAAACGTGAGCGCGCCAGCCAGTCCTGTTCCATTTACCCTTTTCACATAAATCTTTTGCCACCGACCACCATTCTGGTTTGCAGAAAGTGATGAAAACTTTTAAACAGAAAAATGTACTCAGCCAAAATTCTGGTCGGCCCGAGTTAGATTATTGATCTCCTGATGACAATTTATTACGTCCCCGGGACGACGGGACGGCGTTAATTTTAATCCCTGGTGTGTGTGTTAAAGTGGCTGTGCTAGGACTGTGAGGCCTGTTTATATTTTCTCTTTTTCTTTGTGGGCCCCTGACGGTGACCCAATCCCTGGTGGTGGGTCTTTTTCTTCACGAATGTGTGTGCAGTGTCACGGGTGCTTTTGTTAATTATCCCTCCCTTGATCTGAGTTTGGGCACCAAGGTAACCCCAGCCCTGTTCACCCCTTCATTTTGGCCACAGTCTAGCAGCACGTGAGTCAGCCAATGAGGATGACGATGTCTGTGTTTTATTAATTAACTGTTAAATAAAATTGTGTCTATATTTTTCTAAAAACGTCTCTTGCCCGTGGTATTTTCGGAATGTGCGACCTGTAACAAAGGTACTTAAATATTTCCTTTAAGCAATTAACTATCTCCTGGGGCGAAACTCCCCAGGTGGCGTTGTTGGTGACACCTTTTTCTACCCTCCACTTGCCACATAACGTTACAGTGTTCTCCAAATATGACCGATGCTGCCACTCAGACAGATTCAGACACGTCAGATGCAGTGGTACAGTGGCCAGCTGATGTGCACCAAGTTGTTTCCATGGACCATGCTTACACAGATAAACATGAGTTGGATAAACAAGAAAAGGAGGACATTCAGTCCCTGGATCTGTTCCCTTCAGACAATTAATTTAGCGAGGACAGTCAGCCACGGCACAAAAATTCTGATCCTGAATACAATGTAAGTTCATCTGAGCCCTCTCAAAGCACCCAGGGATCACATGCTTCAACTGCCACTCATAAAGAAGACAGTTTTTCTAGTTTTTGAGGAACAGTTAAAAGAACTACTTCAGCATTGTTTAAAGTGTGGTTCCCTGATTGCTCAGGAAGATGTGAAAGAGCTTAAATAACTAAAAGAAGCTAAAAGAATGTGAAAGAGTTAAAAGAACTACTGATTGCTCAGGAAGATGTGAAAGAGCTGCAAAATGAAGGATCACAGTTGACATTAGAGCTCACATGTGCAAATGGCTGTAGCTACAGATGGCAGTCTCAGCCTACTCTGAGCGGGACCAAGGGGAAAGAAAACCTGCTTTTGGCAGCATCAGTTTTCTTCAGTGGCATCCATTTTGCTAAATTTAAACGTTTTTGTAATAACTGTAACATGAACATAACTAACATGAAATCACGAGAAGAAGTTGTACTCTGTGGAGATGGCCGCTGCGACTCACCAGGCCACTCAGCCAAGTATTGCACATGCACTTTTTTTAGATGTGCGGAGTCAAAAGGTTGTGGACTTCAAGGTAGTAAGCTGCACCCAGGTTTCAAGCTCTAATACCATGGAGATTAGAGGCTTTAATGAAGCTCATACAACCATCGAAGGAAATGGAGTGAAGGTGTCAACAATCTCCACTCCACGAATTGTGAAGGAAATGAGGGTCTCCAATCCAGAAAAATGCCACGAATTTGATCCCTGGCATGTAGCAAAGGCAATGTCAAAAAAGTTGGCTGCTGCAGCTAAAAAAAGGGAATGTGAAGGCCTAGGAGAGTGGATCCCATCCATCATAAACCATTTCTGGTGGAGTGCACAAACCTGTGGGGGTGATGCCGAGGTCTTGAAAGAGAAGTGGGTCTCAGTGATACACCATGTTACCAACAGACGCGACTGGCCAGGGAACAGATACTGTCACCGCTGTGCTCACGAGCCCCTTGATGAGACAAGCCAGAGAAGCAAGCTATGGTTACAGCCAGGATCCGAAGGCCAACAAGCACTTGTGAAGACTGTTAAAGACAAGCGGCATTTGAAAGATTTGGGTCATCTGACAAAGTGCATCCACACAACATCACTAGAGGTATGTTCAAATACAGAAATGTTGCAAAAGGTTTCACATTAATATAAGTATGTAAGTATTTTTAAGGCAGGATGTGACTCACTTTTATCTACCTTTTTATTCAAATATGTTTCAGGTATACCACTCCATGTACCTCAAATACCTTCCAAAGAGAACACATTTCGGATATGACGTGACGATCCATGCCTCCATGCTTGCTGCTCTGGATCATAACAACAATGCAAACAGGGAACAGGTGGGTGAACTATCATTATTTCTCTCCTTTATGTCACTGGATATTATGTAAAATATTGGATCTCACTACCTGATCACTTGAAACTTATTGCAATCTTTACCACTTCTAAGAAAGCAACTAAATCCTGGTTAATTCAGCAACCAGGGTGGTATTCCAGAAAGTAAGTTGAACACACTCTTGAGTCTAAATAAAGCAACAGGTAAATAAAAGGCAGAGCCACCATTTTGATCCAGTGGAGTAATGCATATGTGCGCAGACGGTGCACGGGCTGAGTCAGAGCAGAGAAACACGTCTCTAAGTTAACAATTTTTATTCAGTGTTGTCCATTAATTCATTTACCAGACTTACATTACTTAGGCTAATAGATTATAAAGTGGTGGAATCGGACTGTGATTGCATTACATTTTAAATATATTTGTTAAGCTTTAATCTGATGGGGACACACCCCTGTAGTCACGTTTAGTTTTCTGTGTTTATGTTGCAATATGTGTGTTTTATTGTAGTGTATCTTTTTGGCAAGTTCATCCTTCTTTTTTTTCTCACTTTTTAATCTTTTATTATTATTATTTTACAAAAGCCCCTCTACGGACAGGTGTTGCAATTTAGCATAAATACAATGATACTTGTATGGGATAGCTGTTTTCAGTTTGTCTGCGTTTTGTATCTGTCCCTGTCAAATAAACCATACAACTAAAACCAATCTCAGTGTCAGAAATCAAGGGCAAAATGCCACAAGAAATCTCATAATGATCCTATATAATTTTTTAACCTATTTCCATGTTTCTGTTTTTGAACAGGCTGTTTACCAAGATGGGGAGAGTGTCGGTGAACCCAAGTTCAAAATCTCATGGAGCAAAGTCCACAAGAGACCAGTGGCTGTTCAGAAGGACTATGGATACATGAAGGCTATGGTGGCAGATGTTCTTTCCTCTGTGTCAGATTCAAACCAGGGCATGGACATGAGAGAGACTCAAACTCATATCATGGCTCCACAAGACAGACTGCCCAGATCACAGATCATTGTTCAAACACAGCAGTTCTCACGTTTCAAGTAGTTCAAGCATCATTACAAACATATGATGTGCACACAAGCATTTTTTACATCCACATTGACTTTAATTTTACAAACTAGTCAAGGGGTCTGTATTAAACAACATAATTCAAACAGCATAAAACAGATTTACTGTCAAAAAAATTCACAGTAGTGTAGGCTACATTTTGTCATAACATTTTCTTTTAAACCATTAACATTTTTGTATAATACCCGATTTTGCTGAACCCTGCATAAATGAAACAGAAAAGTTGTTTAAACTGAAATTAAAGTGCTCCTGATGAAATGCATTCAAATGTTCAACTGTTTAAAAGTTATTGAAATCTCTCCATGATTCATCTACTTCTGTATCATCAATGTCTACATCCTTAAACCCTGTATAGATTCCACTTGGTTCTGGGTAGACATTTCTTATTTTGTTAACTGCACATGCAGGAATGACTCTGCGGATTCTTCTCCCCAGTCTGCCATGCATCCACCATGTAAACTGACAATATGAGGCATATCTGTAAGACCTGCAACCAGAGCATTCATTTAAAAAATAATGTTACTATTAATTTATGAAATAATGCTACAAGCTGTTTGCCTTGAACTGTAAAAATGTAATTGTGCAGTATAGCCTACTGTGTGCACAGGTAAACTAACACAACCCTCAGTCCACTGTATTAAATTACAAACATGGCCTGAAGTAGGACAGTAAAGTTCCAAATTCAGATTAACAGTGACTTTTATGGGTTTTCATCTGAGGACTTGAGTGACTGATTGCAGCTAAAAGATAGATAGATAGACAACAAACATACTATTGGTATAGAAAAATAACATGGTCCTCCTATAGATATGTCAATCAAATGTATGTGCAAAATAAGGGCGTTATTTGGTCTAATTTCATACATTATAATCTGTTGGGCAGAAAAGGATACAAATAGCCAGCAATCAAACTCAGTTTAATACATGATACTCTTTATTCAACACATTTTTAATATAAGGCGGGACCACTAAGCACTCTGGACAGCTCCGTAGCTGCTCCTAGCTGACCGGTAGGAGGATCATCAACCTGGACAGCGCCGCGGCAGAGTCCCGACAGTTTTACATTACAATGATGTTCAGAGGCTACCTATTGGTGATCCGGTTCTGATCGGGTAGGGCAGCACTCTCTCGGTCGTGGAGGCTGACGAGGGCAGCCCATAAGACGTCTCGGTTGAGGCAAACTGCATCAAAGTTTTCGTGTGCTGTGATGCACGGATATCTGCAAAAATGATCAAAGTCGTGCGTTTCACTGTATATCCTAATTATCTATAAAGCACACGACAGCTCTGGATGCTAATAATCTCCGAAATTATTGATATTGGAATAAGTTTGATCACACAATAGCTTACCGTGAACATCTGCTGACAAAAATTTGAGCTCTTGACAACAAACACTCTCCCTCTCGGTTACCATGGAGACGCAGTTGCCGCACGTACACCACCGGTTTTGTCCCACTCTCGCCTAATCCCGTCTTTCTTGCTCTTCATTTTGATGCTCGTTTTGTGAAACATTGTCAGTGCTGTCCTCCTCGTTAATGTTTCGCTCTGGTTCAAATTGAAAAGGCTGAACAGATGACGTGTTTATGTCGCTGAACAGTCACAACAGGGTCCCGAAGCCCGCCAGTGCGACCTTATGACGACACTACCCAGAGTGCATTGCGACGTTAACAACTATGGCGACCTACGAGTTAAACTATTTTTACAAAATTTATAAAAACGAAGACATCAAGAAGGTTTTTTATATCACTTTATCAGAACTGATACTAACATTTATCTTTTAAGAACTACAAGTCTTCATAGCCGGGGATCCTTTTAAATCACCTCCATGCTGTATGCCTTCAAACTGGCATCTGTCTGTCTGAGAGGCTGTGTTCAGTCCCAGTCAGAGCAGAGCACTGTTGAGCGCGATGACATCCTGTAGCTGAGGTTGCTGTGCAGGCCGATTCGTGTTAGCTAACAGCGCCATTTAGCTGCATGGCTAACTGAGCTACTTGCTAATGGCTGCTAGTCTCTACAGCCAAAGATACAGCAAAGAGTATAGTAGACAGAAGTTAGTAGTTGCACTGCCCCTTATGTTCTTGTGGCTACCTGCAAATTTTGAATTGCTACTAAAGCAGGCTATCGTACATTCAATGTGCTGTATGAATGTGCAGTAATGTTGAGAATTTACGGCAGTGCACTCCCATGGCTTGATACTGAAAATGAATGACAGACTTTGTAAA
Source organism: Diplodus puntazzo (assembly GCA_963678695.2). Taxonomy (NCBI): domain Eukaryota; kingdom Metazoa; phylum Chordata; class Actinopteri; order Spariformes; family Sparidae; genus Diplodus; species Diplodus puntazzo. The sequence goes on along the minus strand of OZ023175.1, from coordinate 25,198,185 downwards.
CTGTTTGACTGTGTACAGTATAGGAGAATTTCCAAACTGACTTTGTGTCAGAGGAAATTAATTGTGTGATGTCAAATTGATACACAAAACAAGTTACCCCAGTAGCTTTTTGCTATGAAAAGCATTCAAATCTGAAACCCTTTTTGGTTACAGCAGGTAGAAATTGTTGTTTTCAGACTTATTCGGTCAATGTCAGACATGAAAGGGTCTCTGTTACTGGAAATGATATATTATTATGGTCAAAAGAGGCCTTAAGGTAGGTATTTCTGTCAAGATGCTTGTCATGACAGCTCACATGGTATTGATTCCCACATAAAAATTGTGACTCAACTTTTCCCATCCTACAAATAAATTCCTCCCTCATGTCACGCTGTGACACAATCATCTAATTTAACCAGAGTTATTGCTCTCATTAGAGAGGACAGTCACTTCCCCTGTTTATCTGCCTGACTGCTGACCGCAGGTTAATGAATAATAATAAATAATAATACACTAATGATTATGCTTGGAGGGCTTAACTTGACAGCTACTCGGTCAAGAATGAATACAGCACCCAAGGGCAGTAGAGACGGGGGAACTGAACAGGCATTATCCTCCTTTATCTCTAGGATCATCAGGGGTCCTTGAGCCAATTGGATTATTCTGGAAGCATTATACGCAATTGATTGGTATGCTGTCGAGTGAGTACAGCCTTGTGGAAGTGTGTGTATGACAAGACTATTACCTTTCAGACTGCTGGGCGAGTGAGTCGTGTCTTTGAGGATCATAATAAATGCATTGGAGCAATCTCACTCTTCCAGGGCTCCACTAATGACCTGTGAAATGTTTTCAAGGTATCAGGGCAGGCATGAGTGGTTGGACCTCACAAGGCCCAGTGCACTTGTTGGTCAAGGCATTCTGTAAAGCCTCTGATAAAACACACCAAAGCAGATGTTTGGCAGAAGAACCAAAAATTCAGGAAATCTGATGATAATGCAAAATGATACCTTGCCCCTACAGGGAATGTGAGACTACCAAATGTGTTGTTGTGGAATAAAAAAGGGATCAAACGCAAGAAAAAAGAGGCTGACATCTTTGCTGGCAGTCAAAGCTGCAAGTGATTCAGCTTTTACTAAACTAGGAATCTTCCCTACTACAAACACACACTCACCCACAGCTGTTGCTATTGACATGGACTATTCAATTCATTGATGCCACAGTGTCTGGCCCTCTGCCCATATTAGTACCTAGGTCTGTCTTTGCTGAGGATAATTTTATAACAATTGCGGCACAGTTTACATCAGACATTGACATGCAGGGAGCGCAATTACTCAGCTCCACAATGACTTAGTTCTAGTTTTTGATTGAAGACCCGTTTACAAGGTCCTTTTTAAAGTGAGTCAGCTGGAAACAATAAAAAAGTCACGTTGAGACCATGTTTACCACAATTAGCTAGATACAGCTAATAAAATCTAGTGCTAGATGCTAGTGTTAGTTGCTATTTCAGATGGCAAAGTTAAAAAGCTATTAATCAAGGCCCTGCCACTGCATAATACATTTCCAGACATTATCATTGCAACATTTATTGCGTGTTGCAGTACTTTTTTGACAGGTCCAATACAGTTACAGACTGCAGTTTCACATTTAAGTGAAGATTATTTTTGGCTCTCTGTGTATAATGATGCACACAGTGGCACACAGTTATATAGCTTTTGAGTCATCACAGATGACTGGTGCTGTGGACTCCCATACCTGCCAACTTCTGGCCTCAGCAGCTCAAGCAGAGCCGGTTTTAGCCTGCAGTGTTAGAGTGGACTGGAAATAATAGGTGGGGAACTCAGGCAGTATGTAGCCCAGAGGATAGAAAGGCTGATTAGTGGCTTAAAGGTTCAAATCCTTGGTCAGGTAGCACAAAGAAAAATTACAGCTGGCAATCACATGGTTGTTATCAAGATCAGTTGCAATTAGTTTAGTTTAGTTCATTTATTTTGCACAATTTAAAAAATACACAAAGATTGACAAAGAATACAAATAACATACAGTGCAGGAAGAAGCAGAAAACCCAGTGGGCTTATTTGAAGCCTCTACCTAAATAATGTTGAAATTTCACAATATTATAAGAAAACACAAAATTAACATACAAAAAGTCACAAATTATATATAATAACAAAAAATAATAACATCAATATAAAAGCGAAAAATGTGAGTGTTGTATGTGTGTCTGTGCGTGCGTGCGTGCATGCTTGTGTATGTGTGTGTGTGTGTGTGTATGCGTGTGTGTCGATGGGGGGAGTATTGGTTTATACCCCTGATTTATTAATTCTTTGAGCATGTGTAAGTCAAAATAAAACATAAAGAGACATGGAAAACAACACATGATAAAAATCAATTGCAAAACAACAGTTAAAAGATCTTTTAAGTTTCTTTTGTAGAATTTTTTAGAGGAACAGTTTTTTGCCATATGGGAAAAGCCATTCCACAATTTGGTACCCCTAAATCTTATTGAAAATTGACCTCTGCAGGTAAGGAATTTAGGAGGATGAAGATCTGAAAATTGACGAGTTGAGTAGGAATGGACCTGTGAATTTGCTTTAAAGTAGGTCTTGAAATGCTCAGGAATATTCCCTTCACTTGAATGTAAAACACATATTTGAAAAATATTGATGTCGATAATAGTAAGAATTTGTGGTTTTTAAAATAAAGGAGCAGACGGTATGTGTGGCTCTGATCGAGTTGCAATTCTAGCAAAATGTTTCTGGAGGAAGACGATTTTGTAGAGAGTACTAGGAAAAGTACTTGCCCAAACTATATTACAATATGAAAGATATGGATAAATTAAACTGTAATAAAGAGTAAGGAGACAGTTTGTGGTGACAAGATGACTGACCCTCCTTATTATACCAATATATTTATTTATTTTTCTGCTAAACCAGTCAGTTTGTTCTTTCCAACTCAAACTCTCATCAACAATAATTCCAAGGAATCTTGTATATGACACTTGAGGCATCTCAACAGACTCAATTGTAATTTTAGATAAATCCTTAGAATATTCAAGTTACTGAGAATATATCCTATATGAATATTTTTTGCCGCCGAAAATGATAAAGTTAGATTTTTCTATATTCAAAGATAATTTATTTAATCTGAACCATGTAGCGTAGGCAGTTAAACCAGCATTAGCATCCTTAATCAGTGAACTGAAATTTGAATGAGAGAGAACTAGAGTTGTATCATCTGCAAACATTATTGAAGAAAGGATATTAGAGACATTAGACAAATCATTAATTTACAATCCTACCATCGTGCCCTCAGGTCTTTCGGGTTGGTGTTTGTATATTTAGGTGTTTATTGAGTAAAATACAGATGATTCATTAAAAATATTAGAGTGGTATTGTATTTTTTAGTTCTTTAAAACTATTTGAAACAGGGAAAGGACGTAGTGAAGCAGAAATGTAAACTCTGCTGCTAGCATATGATTGGAGTCAGTGTAGCGTAGATAGATTTAGCCTAAATAAAGTAAAAAGGATTAGGGTTGCATTCCAGGCGATAAACATTGTGACTCTGAATACAGACAGGTGAAAGAGGTTAAAAGTGAAAGACAGACAGAAAGACAATTGAGCGATACAAGGAGAGAAGACAGAGATGAGTGTGAATATTAGGGAAATAGGGAAATGAATGTTCCCCCAGAGTCGCTTGGATTTTTGGTCAATACAAAATGCCATTTACTGATGGAGGGGTTGTCCAGGAGTGCACGAGTGCAGTAGCTGAAACCTAACTTGAGGGTAAACAGAAACAGAAATGTTATTTTTCAAAAATTAAGTTCTTATTCTTATCTTATTATTTTGAGATGCAAAGAAGACAGTGTCAATGTGGAGGCTTATTGTTAACACAGGAAATTATGATAATTTATATTTATTTGTATTTAATTTATTATAGAAGAAAATAAGAAAGAAAATAAGAAAATAAATCTGTCTTCCAATTCAGTGCATCTGTAACCTAATAGTTATTTTTTGGTAGAAATATCGGTATCGGTACTTGGTCTCGGCAAGTACATAAATGAAAGTACTCGTACTCGGTTTGAAAAAAATGGTATCGGTGCAACCCTAGTAATCACCAATTGGAGCTGCTGGGAGCAGGACTTTGGGTTCCTCAGACACCAAGGGCAGATGTTTAATTTCACTGTTTGGGGTCACAGTAAAGACCAATTCCTCGAGTGGACACCAAAGGTACCGAAAGAAGTACTGTTGTACTGAATGTATTACTTGGTCTATCATAAAGCTATACTGGATAATGACAAGTAAATAACTTAAAGTAAATGAAGTATAGTACCAGCAATACACAGCTACTAAGTACCAATATTTTGGCCATGGGACGCACAAGAGTCAACTGTGAGGTAAAAGGCAGAACAAAATGCAGTTATAACTCCAAATGTGTTTTGTTCATGAAAATGTCACCAGTCCAGTCATCAGGATAACATATTAGCAGTGATATTTCTACCTATCTTTAATGACATTTTGGGACATTTTGCAGCCATGTTCATGACCACCACAACAGATAGGCCAGCTTTTTTAAACACTATGTTTTCTAGCATTAACCAATGTTTTTTAAGCATAAACCTAACCTGAGCATTAGTACAGCTTTGGCAACTTTGGCAAAGAACCTACTTGCTATGGTCAGACAGCATTACCACCACTCTCCCAGAGCACTCCACAGTCAGTCCTACTAAGCACTGATGTCTGTAAAGGTGCAGGTTGATAGGCGCCAAAGTGGTTTGACCAAACCACTGTGAGGCTTGTGAAGTGAACTTAAATTAAAACACATTGTTTGGATCTTTAAATAGCACAAATGTATTCAATGCCAATTATATAATTTGATGTATGATTTCAGCCTATGTCAGACACAGAATCTTCTCCTCAATCTACCCCTCTCGTCAAATTAACCAGAGTTCAGCAAATGAATTTCTAATGGAAATTTGCTAGTAGGCTAATTCTGGTGCAAAGCATCTCCTCTCTGATATTACTGTGTTTGAACATGATCTCATTCTGAACAAACCCTTCAGCATGCTCTGACAGACACACTGTGGGGGGATGGGTCTGCTTTAGAGCTCTGTGTGTCTGTGCCTGAACACAGCTACAAGAGGTTGGGCAGTGAATGACTTCGGAGGCAGTCTGAAGGCTGGCCTCCGTTGCAGTCAATCTCGGAAAAAAAAAAAAATTCAATTGTATTGACATTCAGTTGCATCCAGGTAAACAAAGAAGCACTTTATGTGACAGAAATGAAGGTGGCAAACAACATTCCCATGACACACATTACTGACTTTTTCTGCCACTGACTAACATCTTCAGCAGATGATCTACATGACAGGAAAAGCCATTGTATATTTGACTGTGTACAAAATCAGACTTTCTTCCCACCTTTGAGCTCAAGACCATTTCAGGTTCATTTCAGGTTTGTCATTCATTTGTTGTTAATTCATTCAGTATCTCTACCACTGTGCCACTGAGCAGGTAAAGATGTCTGATTCTACATCTTGTTAAGCACTGCAATGGTGTTTGACAGAGGTCAGCAAAGGTGATTGGTTGGCTATGGAGCTTCTACTCCCAGCTATTGTGCTGCAACATAAGAAGATTATATCCATCTATCCATGTCCAGACTGACTTATTCTGTCATCTCAGTTGAGGATTATCCTGATCTACTTAGCGAAAATGGGATTTCAGTGACTGTACACTTTAAGTTGCTGGAACATGCAAAATGTCATTTTTGCTATGGTGTGAAAATGAATTATGTGGCCTGAAACGTCCCATGCAGACTCAGAAATTTTACCGAGGCAAAATAAAGACCTTCCTTCTCTGAGACTTAAGATAGAATCCTGAGTTTCTTAAGAAAATACACAGATCGTTTATTTAAATCTAAAACCTTTCATCCACGATTTAGAGAAATCCAATTCATTTAAAATGACTGCATTTTTTTTTTTTTACAAAATGACTGGTTAACATGTGACACTCCGAAAAGTGTCCTGACATACTCACCTCCAACTTGTTGTACTTGTATCCAAAGAAATGCTTTGAAAACAAGAATTAGCCCAGGGACTACACCTGTATTAATTTTCCTCTAACCTCTAGGATCTGCAATCCCCCTATCATCTTCATTATTCAGCTCCCCATGGTCAGAACCATGTCTTCAACTAATTACAACATCTCAAGGACCTAAAACCAATGATGAGGAAAGCAGGTGTGAAGAGCTGGAAGGCCCTGCTAACCAGGATTTCAGGCTCTACACAAGCAAATTAATCTACCTTGAAACTGGGCAACCAAGGAAGTGCACGGAGGAAGTTTGGGCATAGAATGGACAACTATATTGAATGTATAGACCCTTTGGATCAAAATCTGTCCAAATTGATTAAAAAGACCAGAATATTATCTATAATAAACCATACAAATTAATTCATCAATAATAGCAATGGTCCAGCACAATTTCTTTAATATGACATTAACAACAAACAATTAAGAAAAAGTGGGTTTTTTTCACATGCACATACACATGAAAAGAGAGAGAGAGAGTGACGGAGACGGATAGAGAAGAAAGAGAAGCTACACAGTGTGTCTTGTCTTGGTGCTTTGTGACTCATGTTGGTGCTATTCCTGGAACATCATATTTAATGTTCCGTGGCTCTCATTTCAATTTACGAAACAGTAACAAAAACTGCATTTGGAGAAAGCCATTGTGGTTGTATGGGTTATGTGTAGGACTCTCACTCAGAGGACTAGGGTTTGAATCCTCAATCCACATATGTCAAGTGACTGGTAGCAATGGAGAAAAAGTCAGACATCACATTGTGTGTGGTGACCATGAATGTCTGTGCAAGATGTAATGGCTATCACTTCAATAATAGATGAGATTTAGTCTGCTAAACCAGACTGGTTTACCAACTGACATTGCCATCCTTAGCGCCTGCTGCTTTGCAAAAAAACAAGTGGCCCATGGCGATGGCCCAAACATGAAAAGGATCCAGACAAATGGAGTACTCTTTTCATTAGAGAGGTCTGCACCAAACAGTAACTTGGTTCTTAGTGTAGATGTTACTTATTGCATTGTATTTTACTGCAACATCTGTTTCCCTAAACATTTTAGATTCACAATTCTTCCTGCATAATTTCCTAGAATAGGATTGGCCTACATTTCAGCAGCTCTCATGGATCCACCTCTGTTCTACTTAGCCTCTTTGAGTTGGCTTTAGAAAGAAAAATATAAGTGACAGATGACAGTCACAGCACTGGCTGGTGCATGCTGCTTGCTTTAATTTGAGTGGACAGAAAACTCCTTACTTTCTCCTGAAGTAAGGGCTCCACCGTGGTGTTTGCTCTTCAAACAGTTGTATATATATGAAGGTTGGGTTTAGTATTAGTAGTAGTCTCATGACCTTTCTGACTTTTTTTAAACACACATAAGGGGTCTCAGCTCCACTCCTTACGTAAAGATGGGTGTTGTGAATCCCTTACGACAGGTAATACAATGTTAGTCCTGATGATGAACCTAAACTGTTGCCTGAGTGGTGAGTAAACATTGTGGTTGGATGGATAGGATCTTAAAGCTTTGAGCCCTGGCAGAACAACTGACCAGCTTTAATGACTTTCTGGGGAGAGGACAGTGCAAACAAATGGTCATTCTGTGTGCAGCCTCAGGTTTGCCTCAGGCCGGGTAGACTGACTTATGGCTGGAAATGTGCCAGATCGATTCAGTACACAGAGAATATTTTTTGTGAGTCGGAAATTCAATGTAAAGCTGCCATTATAGCTATGGTTGTATCATTTTATGCATTTTTTAATTGTTTGACTGAACTTAAGCATTTACATATTTCCAGTATAAATGTCAGTATTTGTAACAGCGTATTTGTAACAGAGTTTTATATTTACAATAACCTTGATCCATGATGCACATTATGATTACTATAGTAGTGACAGGCACAAAGCCCTGGCTGTTTTCGGAGCATTGCTTGAAACCTTGCTTTCCAAGCTCCTTCAGAAAGGCATTCTGTGCTGTGTGTACAGCTGGCTCAGTCTGTATGTAAATCTAGAAACAAAATGAGCAGTACGCAGTGACACAATCAAAGTATGTGATACCAAATGTCACAGGTGAAGAACAGTAATAAACATTCATAAATTCTGAGCAACTGAATGTACCGCTGAGATATGTTACCAGGTTAATATTGGAATTCAAGCACAGCTAACTCAAAGATTCAGTTCATGGCTACAGACTGATGGCCTGTTGATTCCTTACGGTATGAATCAAATTCAATTTGTAGTGCCAGCACTTCTCATAAGCACTTTTTGCCTTGAATAACACATTTTGCGGTGATCTTATGTGCTTTTATAAATGACCAAACAGCCCCACCGTTTCCTGAAGATAGTGTATGTTTCTCTCCCAGGCTTTTAAGCAAAGGTTATTACATGCTTTTATCTCTAGCAGGCTGGACTATAATTCTCTTTCATCTGGTGTTCTAAATGCAGGGTTTGGACTACATGTTTTTTTTTATGTCTGTTATGATGGTCAATGTGTCGGATTAGGTTATTATAAAGTAATAAATGCTTGCCTTGACTTAGCTGAGAAACATGACAGCACATTGGTCGCCAGTCAATCAGAGCTTGCTGTCTTCCACGACATATGTGATGTCACTGGAAGGGAGTTGCTAGGGATTGACGAGAATATAAACAACTAATGGAAGCTATTTATATTAATCTCTCGCTTTGCAATGCTTACAGTCGCAGAAGGCCATACATTTTTAACATGGTAGACTTTTCATCAAGATCATGTGAGGCATGCCAGTTGCTGTATTGATTGTTTTCTATTATAAGGACAAATTATCAATTGTCACGCCAAACAACAATTTTTGTTCCGGTCGCCCTATTTCTTCTGAGCTGGAAATCCCTCAGTCACTAAACACTAATCAGTTGCACCTCAGAAAGCTGCATGTGTTCTGATAAAGGCCAGAAGTAATTTCAGTATTTAGAAATTTGAATCTTAACAAAAGAATTCTTAAACAAAGTCTATAAAGACCAGTTCTTCCAAAAATGAAAATTCAGTCGTATGTCAATGGAAGCTCATAGTTTCAAGTCCACGAAACATTTCCAGTTTCACAGCAAAACAGTGTTCCAGCATTTTCCTAAATGACTGATGGTTACTTGCTTTAAAATGTTCAATAAACAGCTGAAAAAAATTACGAGCCCTTGCACTTTACATATTTTTTGATAATTGAAGCTTTTAGATTGCTTAATATTAACATCTAATTAAGTCTCCATTTTTCTTTAAGATAAGAAAGTCATTAACAACTTAAGAGTTCAAATAGTCCATAACTCTTTTTATAATTATTATTATTTTTTTTTTTAACTGTAGTTCATACTCACAGACTTATAGAGCATATCAGTTTCAAAATGAATGGAATTTACAGTTCACAGTTATTAAGTAATTGAGTGTCTTCAGGTCATTTAATTATACTAAAAATGGGACTTTTTTCCCAAGCCGAGAATGACAGCCACTATCTCCCCGAAAAGGGATGAACGGGGTCCAAGTGGAGTAATGCTCATGGCCAGGGACACTGTGAGGAGGTCAGGTCAGCCATTCAGAGGGAACAGTAACAGTAACAGCCTTGCACTGACAGTGATGATTACAGGTAGGCCCTCAAGCCACATGAATTCCCAGAGAAGCCGTGGATGACACTGTCACTTGGCCCAGGTCTTAGGTGGATATAGACAAACATAAAACAGGATGACTGACCTGCTCACCTCTCACTGGAGTAAGGAGGAGTAAAAGACATCTATTCTCACTCAAATTGCATGCCTTTTTTTGAAGATAAAATGGGTCTGTGGAAGCCTATTGCCCCCTGGTTAAAAGTTATATTAATAACATTTTATGTGAACAAATCTTTTTTTTTTTTTTTTTAAATGATACGTCGACCGATTGTAGAAATGTGCAGAATAAAAGTTTCTCTTTTCCTTAAAAAAACATTATGGTGGGTGCAAAAGGATAGCTTAGTTTATCTCTGTAAGAATTGTGCAGTTGGAATCTGCCTTGGAAGTTGCCAGTTTGCACACCCATCATACTGTAGTGCCCTAAGACGAGCTAGCTAGGATTAGCGATGTTCACATTAGCTAGTGTTAAATTTGTTATGGTTATCTAGCTAACGTAAGCAATGCTAACATTAGCTAGCTAGCCAAGATACCCAAGGAAAGAGCACCACTCAGACCCATCCTCAGCAGCATCAACTTAGTTACCTATAACATATTCAAGCACTGAGCCAGTATCCTAGCTCCTCTGGTCAGTAACACTCAACACCACATCAAAAACTCACAGGGTTTTGCCGACAAGGTGACACAGATAACACTGGACTCAGACGAAAAACGTGTTTGTTATGATGTCACCTCATTTTTTACATGCATTCCCACTGAAGAAGCAGTAAAGATGGTGAAGAAATGCATGCTACAGGACAGCACTCTGTCCAGCAGAACCGGCTTCACCCCAGACCACATTTGTGCAATACTTGACCTCTGTCTGACGACCACCTACTACCAGTACAGTGACGGTTTCTACAGACAGAAGCATGGCTGTGCCATGGGCTCACCAGTGTCCACAATAGTGGCCAACCTCTACAGGGAATAGTTGAGAGCAGAACCTTGATTACCTTCACAGGTACTTCTCCTAGCTACTGGTTCAGGTATGTGGACGACACCTGGGTCAAAATTAGAACAAGGGAAGTGTTCACAGAACATACAAATGTTGTGGACAACACATCAAGTTCACACAGGAAGATGTCAGAGGAGACAGTTTGCCCTTCTGGGACTGTGTAGTAGACACTGAAATAGAAAAGCTCTGAAACTCAAAGCACACACGTGTCCTTAATGACTCTGTAAGGACACTCCCACACAGGGTTTAAAGCCTTCAACTCCCCTCCAATAACTGAAAACTGAAGAGGTCTTTTGGATGAGAGGTGAAATGCTTCAAAAAAATGGAAACAAGTCCAGTTATTATACGATATAACACCATGACCTAGATGATTGAAAACCTTCATCAACACATTAGCTAGCTAACATTATGTTGTCAATCAATAACACTTTAATAAAAATGTAATAAAAAAATGAAATCTACATTGGTAATATCCAGTCATTGTGACCAAGTAGTTGTGATAATTATAAAAGACTATAATTTTCCAATATCTTACATATTTATATACATTCCTGACAGAAATGGGCTTCCAAGTGTTTCGTGCATAGATAATTTACACAATAAGGAAAGGCATTCCCTGCCGGCTATGAGCCCAGTGTCATCATATCATCTCAGATACACGAGACAAACAAGAGAAAAGTGTGTTACGTATCTGTGAGAACCAGGTAGGGTATGTGTGAGTCATGAGTTCGCCCTTGCATTTGTTGTTGCTCCACAGCAGTACCTAGGAGACAGGTTCCCTTGCACTATTGTTGTCCTTGATGGCGCGATGTGAAGCATTTTGTGGAAAATTGCCAGCACAGCGGTGGAGGACGATCTATTGTCATGACACATGCTTCTACAAAAGATTGAAAATGGGATTCTGCGTTGTTGACAATGTACGGAATCGTTCATACAGCGGTGTTTACTGTGTGTGAGTGCTGTGTGTGGAAGAGAAATCTATCTGACAGTTATCTTGAATCCTGCAGCTGAAAATGTTTCTCATAAAATTTCACCCATCTGCTCCTCTAGAGTTGAAGACTTCCACAGGATCTTGATTAAATCCCAGCGCTCATGGTAAAACACTGTCATGTTTTTATTTCTGCAAAGTTTTGTCTCTCTGTTCAGATACATCTATACAACATACTGTGGATGCGCTACACTGCATTCTGCTTTATTCAGATGACAAAAAAATAAAAGTTGTTCATGAAAGAGTGTCCCATTGCTAATTATCTGTCACTGAATGACACTTCTCTCTATTACTTTGATGTTGTTATCATGCCCAAAGTATAACAATCACTTTGTTCCAAATCTCATAACAGGAGCAATTATGTACACCTAGAGAATAATAACCACAACATTTCTGTTGTTTCATGCTTGGCTGGTCAATGTAACCAGGTTCTCTTTATGCATGCTGGCAAATTAATGAACAGTTAATAGTACTTTACTACACTTACATTTACATTCATTTACACAGATATATTTTATGTATTTATGCATTCAGTTTCCTTTCACTATTTTCTTAATAAACTGAATCCAATTAAATTTGTAGAAATCTAAAGCTGCTTTATTGTACCGCTTTGTAATGGAGTCAAGAAGATAATAATTTCCGTAAATTTTAAATGAGCAGAGTATTTCCTTGTAAAACTCAGAAGATTTCCCATGTGCATGTGTGGGACAGTCTTATTTCAATTAGAGCTGGGCAATATATCGTTTGCGCATCGCCATCGCGATGTATGTGTGTGCAATAGTCACATCGCAGAGCCTGCGATGTAGGACGCAAATGAGCTAATCTAATTTCAAAGGAACCTGACGCACACTGTGCATGCAGACTCTGCATGCGCAGCGATCCACCAATCATATTAAGAAAAAAAGCAACGTCGGTTATCTGGAGTTATTTCGGCTACAAGAAGGATGATATTGACCAAACACGTGTTCTGTGCCACAACGAGAGGTAACACAACTAATTTGTATTTACGTCGGTACCACACAGCAGAGTCCTGCACGGGTCTGTGCAAACCCGCACCCGCTCGTATCTGCCATACTTGAAACTGCATCCGACCCATTTTCTGACTGGATTACATACGGCACCCGAGCCAACACGCAATAAATTGATACTGACGCCCAACCCGCACCCGAAGGACAGACGCAAGTTTTACAAATGAAAGTAAGCTAGCGTGGTGAATGGGAGTTCTGGGAGGGCACAAGCATGCATGAATGAGCTCATATGTTTATCATTTTGATATATATAGTATATTTTTGTAGATGTGTCACTAATAATCTCCAGGCGTCCGACCCTGTTGTCCAAAATTAAAAAAAAGGGTTTCAGTTGTTAAATAACCTGATTATCACTCATTGTTAGTTACTTAGTCTAATTATGAAGCTAGAATGTTCCATTTTAAGAAGGAGAGCTCAAAAGGTTCAAAGTTTTGTTTATTGTCATTCAATTCACGAATGATAGAACGAAACATGTACTCAGGTCCCAGCACAATAAAAGCAAACAATGCAGTGTCCTCCAGTTGCCATAGATTGTTTTAATGAGTTTGATGATGTGCTGTTTGGCAACTCTTGGTTGAGCAATATTAACAGGTTAATTGGCTTGTTGATGAAAGCGAAACTCTCGCCAAAAAGCAACCTAGGCTTTATTTGTGAATGTACATGAGTCAAACCTTTGCGTAAAAGCATAATTACGATGAAAGAGGCACTTTTAAGATTGACCATATTTTCGTTTTCGGCTCAAACTCATTTTCAATGGCAGTGCATGGGACACTTTTACGCTAGTATTAAAATTGCTATTTTAAAACACTAAGAAGGCTCGACACAACATGAAACTTTGCTCGTAGTATCACCAGGGTCTCTACACATGAACACCAGCATTGAGAAAATTGTGTCGAACCCTGTCTGGGTTGCCATGACAACGGCTAGCGGAACAAGCTACTGCTAACGTGAGTTGTCCAAAAACTTTCTTTTTAGTAAACTCTGTGTACACAAACAATGTTCTCAATGCTCGTGTTCATGTGTAGAGACCCTGGTGATAGTACGAGCAAAGTTTCACATTGTGTCTAGCCTTCTTAGTGTTTTAAAAATAGCGATTTTGATGCTATCATAAAATTGCCCCTTGCACTGACAACATTTTTTGCTTTTACTTTTCTCACTTTAATGCTGCATTGTTAGTATCTGAGAAAACAATATATTAAACAGGTGAAAAGAAACAACTGCTAATGGAAGCAAATTCACATTGTTGACTCACCGTGTGTATATTGATTTGCATGCACCCTTGGGTCTATTTCGCTTCTCCTTTGAATTTCATTAGAGCCTGCTCGTTGGTGGTTTTCATGGCCTGAGGCGCTGCTTCAGCCACACAGGTCCACAGACATGTGGATGGACCACAGGCTCGGATCATCCCTAGTGTGTGGCGTGAAAGGTAAGGGAACAGATGGGTCAGGACAATGTGTGTGGATATCCAGGAAAGGGAAGTGTTTCCCTCTGGCCAGAATAGCTCAGCCCGGCAGGGAGTTCTGATAGTCTGTCCAACATTAGTGACCTCGTCCCCACCTCAGAGTAATGAAACGGCCGGATGTTGGATCATCTCAGGGGAAAAAAGCCTGTGTGACTCAGTTGAAAAAGGTAGGAGGAGGGACTTTTGTGTGGTAAACAACCTTCATCTGTGGTCTCCTCCTCTACCCGTGAAGGAAGACTGGCGTACACACTGTTCTTCTCTGCTCTCATCTCTCAGAGCAGTAGTCTCTCATTACACAGCGTCTATGGGGAAAACATAGATGATGAAAGCATCATAAAGAGAGCTAAAAGCTTACCTTCCCAGTGTGGCTCCCTGGGTGTAAATTAATTGTTATAGCAGTGTTATAGGACCTGGAGCACACATGCCTCTGGACCCCATCGTCATCATTAGCTCCTGCTGAGGTTACCTGTGTGTGTTCTCGGGGGCTGCCTGTGTAGTATAAGGATGATGTCAGAAACACGTATGGGGTTCATCTTGAAGAGGAGTCACCGCTAGACTCTCCTGTGGTGGCTTTAATGGGGAGGCTTAGGAAATAGACACTAAGTGGCTCAGTGAAAATAAAAAGAGAGGTTCAACTATATACCAGTTGCAACAATGTTTTCGGGCTTTCACTCAACTTCTCACTGTAGATATTCTTGCCTATATGGTTATGTCAATTGCCTACTGATAAATTGTCAGTGGTCCTCTAAATGAGCTAGGACAGTTTTTAGAATACACAGTTTTCTATGGCGATATGCTGACAGAGCTTTTAGGAGATACATTGTTTACCATCACATGTTTTAGTTTAGCATTTTACCATGGTAAAAAGTGTGTACATTTTTTTTACAGCTGTTAATTTTGCAGGCATAAACTAAAGTGTCGAATTAATATTAATCTAACCATACATTTTGACTTGATGCTCGTGCTAAAGAAACATAGAGGGGGAACACAAATCTGTCCCAAATTTCATGGCAATCCATCCAATAGCTATCAAGATATTTCCCAGAATACTAAATTGTCAACCTCACTGTAGCATTAGAGTCAGTAGGCTAGGTCTCCATGACAGTCTGTTCAAAATGTTATAGTTGTTGAAATTAATTTCGGTCTTGACCAAAGTGGTGGCTGACTGACTGATAGACATTCCCAAAGCCATGGCAAGACAGTGGCTGAAAATGTATACTAACACATTTTTAAAGAGATTCTGTGTCTTTTAAATGTTTAAATTATTGCTTATTTCTATTCTTTCCTCATTTCCTTTTTGGATGTTTTAAGTTTTTTGATCTCACCAGGGTTCATGCTCTCAGTGAGTTAAGCTGTTGCAGTTGAGTCCAGAATTATTTACCAAGTGTTGAATAATAATAAGCATAACTACATTATTTGTGGTCTTTTGTGAATATGTGTGTGCCAAAAATAATAGCTCAAACATCCACTTGCCATTTCTTTGGAGCTTGCAATCACAAATGTCATTTGGCTGATTATTAAAAATCTGCATTAACTTTAGTTTGCCCAGTAACATAAATGTAAAGACAACACGCCACTGGATTACTTTCATACTCAATCCAATGCAAATATTTGGTTATTATAATACATTTAAAGTTATAAGGGGCATGTTTTCAGGAGAGAGTGGATGTCCATGGATAAAAATCACCCAATACTACCTGAAAGAGTCTGGAGTACTGAATTTAAAACTTTTTTAAAAAAATTTGTTAGGGTAATGTTGGAGTCCTTCAGATCAAATTAACTGGAAAAAAACACTTTATAAGGCATGGCCCCTCTTCAACACAGAGTCTCTAGATTAACTTAGTGGCACCTATTCCTAAAACATTTTTTTCTTGAGTCTTGTGTCGTGTGTTTTTTATGTTGTGTGTTATTGTGAGTTGTGTGATTTTATGTGAATTGCTACTGCGACAGTAAAAGTCATTTGTGGATTAATACAATACTCTATCTATCTATCTATCTATCTATCTATCTATCTATCTATCTATCTATCTATCTATCTATCTATCTATCTATCTATCTATCTATCTATCCTTTAAGAAATTACCACACAACTGTTACACAGTAAGTCTGGGGCCTATCAGGCCCACCAAGGTCTGTGGCCCCAGGAAAGTTGCCCTCTTTGCCTGATTGGTAATCCAGCCTTCTGAGGGCTAACAGTCAACATTTAAAGAACAAGGAACTCATTATCTCCACTGCAAAAAGAATTCTTTATTTGCACATGAAATAGTAAAACATCTTCTGTCTCTACATTCACTTTGTGTTTCGAGTTAATGAGCAGCATTTTTGTATTCTGTCAAGCTCTTGACTCCGAGTCAGCTGTTGTTAACTAGGGTGGATATTGTAGCAATTTGTTAAACAACTAATGACACTATTTTGTGTTTTCATTGTTCAGCCTAAATCTCATGGTTTAATTATGATTTTACTGCACATCTCACAAGCTCCTCAACAGATGGTATAGCTTGAACTGATCTAGTTGCAACGACCTCTTCAATGCACATTCAAGCACGTAAATGGTTCACTCAGAGCCGTGTTATTAAGTCTAGAACCACAAAATATAGACATATGTCTTAGGAAGTGTATCATTATTCCTAACTATTTTGAACATGGAGCACAGTGTCCAAATGTAATTGCGTGGTTTGGATAACACAGTCAGGTTCTAAAGATGTGAATCTGGAAAAGGAGTATCCACTGCCACTTAAATAATGTATTATGAGCCAGCTTTAAACATGTTAATGCCTTTGAATAATTCAACACTGGCAGAATACATGAAGCAAGGGGAAAAATAAATGTAAGATTCACCAGCATCCACCTTCTCTAATAAACAACAGTTATCTAAACCCACACCCTTGAGATCTCCATGCATATAGATACACTAAGCACTGACCCTTGCCTCCACTCATGCTGATGTCCAGCATCTGACAGCAGGGAGCAAGGTCAGGTCAGTCAAGGTTAGCACCCAATCCCAGTGGGAGAGCCTCTGCTTGTGAATATGTTAAAGCAGGTCCCATGTAGTGATTATGGTCTGATGTAATTTGTACAGCCATGACTGGTCTAGAATAAACGTTACGTTTAATAGGCAGGCTTGGAATTGACTTCTTACCGTTCTTTTAAAGTGCTGTCATGATGTATAAGTAAAGGGTTGCCAGACAAATCCAAAACATAGCTAAATATATTATTAAATACAATCGTAAATTATTAAAATCGAGTGTAAAAAACAAATCCTTATATGTTTCCTTTAGCCCTCTTTAGCATAAGAGATAGAGCTATTCCTTTTTTCCTTTACCGACAATACGTAGATATGTAGAATATTTAAACTTTAATAGCTACCTTGTTTTGTTTAACTGCTTTATTTTTCTTTTGTTTCCTGTTCTCTCTCGCTCTTTCGCATGCACACACACACACACACACACACACACACACACACACACACACACACACACACACACACACACACACACACACACACACACACAATGTCAGCTTTGGAGCTTTATAGTCTCCAACTGAGAATGATAAGGAGTGATTTTCAATAGAGCTGTTTCACTCGTTTTGAATTCTTAGCATGTGCTTGTTTGACATGCTGGTGGTCTCAGTTTCACCCTGACTGACATGGTTCTGTTGCCGATTCCTCACACAGCTCATCCCACACATCACTGCTCATCCCTCTCTGCTTCCTCTCCATGCAAAACAGAAAAGATCTGTTCCGCCATTGACAGACGGACACAACTGGAACAGAAAGAGAATATTTTTCTGGGGTTTTTGGTTGTTAGGTTTAAAAAAGTGGAGTAATGCCTGTATTGAGTTGCCCTTGTGTAAGAACAGCTTTTCCCACTGCCCTTGGAGGTGAAGTGAGAAATCGCCTTCATGACTTACTGAGAATCAAATAAGTTTAAATGAATTACGATGACGTTATTCACACTTTATGTCAGGCATCAGAAGCTGATGTTCAGTTGTTTGATCTGATGTAGAATCTTATTCCACTCTTTCCATAAATACATATTGTAAAGGACACAGCAATTTATTTAGAAGACCCTGAGTTTCACAATGACTAATTTAGGATTCATTTGAACAGAAAATGCGAGTACTCACCTTCAGACACCTTCCCAGGAAACATATTTCATATTTTTGTGAGTCAGAGGGAAAAGTAGGACATGAGTTACACAGTCAACAGATGGCTTTATTTACAGCAGTTATTGTCTTGTGGAAGGTATGTTCTCCCTGTGAATAATTTCTGTTTCTGAGCACCTGTCAGATATTTAAACAGATAAGTTTAACTGTCCATACCTATGATTGCATAAATCATTATTGAGATAATGTATGGAAAATAGTTCCACATCACATCTGTTTGCCTTTGTACATTAAACATGTGTTTCATCAAATGTATCATAGGAGACAACAAGCAGCAACACATAATGTCATTTTTTTGTTGTTGACAGTAGCACAGAGGTAATTTAGAAACAAGAATTTGTTGTTAATCCAAATGCATGTTTTATGCAAATATCAGTAATCCATAGATAAATTATGAAAATGTGCTCCTTTCATCATTTTTCATACTGTCTCTAATCTTCATCAGCTATCACTGAGACTTATCCTTACGTATTTGCATAAAGAAATGCTGACAAATTGTTTTAAAGCAGGTACATTACCATAAAGCAGAATGGAGATATACAATTATTTAGCTTGATACAGGTCCTGTCATACAGCATATCATTGCCTGAGTTTAAATTATGGCAAAATTCAAACCCAAATGAAACTGAATAAAATGTTTAATTTTGCCACAGACAAAAAACCCCTTCTTACATTTCCTGTGCTCTCATTTAAGAAAATGATCTGTGCGTAGGAGCGTGATATAGTATATGTGTTGCCCAGACACTTCCTTAGGTCTACACACAGGCAATCAAATCATTGTCTTAATCTGCATTAAAAAAGTTGATATTACAACTATGTTAGGAGACCATTGCCTTTTTACACATCCAGTTAATCTGACAAAACATCAACATCGTCTGAATTGTTGTTTGTGTCTACTCGATGACTGTAAATCAATTGTTTAATTGGCTAATATCTGGCTCATTGGGGGCTAATTGTTCCGTTATGTCAACTAGCAGAGCTGAGTCCGAGTCCAAGTCAAGTCTCATGTCAGTTTGAGCAAAATTAAGTCAAAAACCAAAACGAAAAAACCAATCGATGCTTAGACTGAAAATCATGCAAGCATAAAGGAATGGAAACACAGATTCTGAAAAACTGAAAGGAGAAAAGGAGTGTGTAATGATGAACAAAAACACTTTAGCAATCCAAAGCCCTGACAAATCAAATCACATTGAGTGCAAACCAGTTATTATGCTGTATTGAAGTATTGAAGTAACATTGCTCAGCAGTGTTAGACACAAATGCACACTTTGGTGACAGGTAGGTTATAGTGTTTTCAAACCATATTGTATCAGTTAAATCATTTATTATCATTAAACTGTGGGAGCATTTAAACCAAAAACATTTTTATTAGAAAGTGTTTTACAAAGTGTGTTACACAGGTGGGTGCATAGGAAATCGATTATTTGTAATAATAAGTACCAAAAGGTATTAATAATAATAAAAAAAATAATAACTGACCGAAAACTAAGGAACCTTTGAGGCTGATTTGTGCATTAAAATCCTTTTTAAGGCTGCAGTGAGGAAAGTAGGTGTAATGCAGAATGTTAGAAGGATAACTGTGAGTTACTCTTGTATTGACCAAATATGTTTATAATGAAAGGCTGAGTTCTGTCTTTTATGCTGGTGCCAGCAGCTGCGGCTGGAGGTTTGTGCATGCAATCTTATCATATTATTTATTTTTTTCTTGTCAATTTGTTGACTTCTACTTCACTTCAACTACATTCAAATCAAGACAAGTCTTTAGGCATTTAAGTTTCAAGTATGTCATGACTTACAGCCGATAAGTTACAAGCCATATTTGTAACTTGCGTCCAAGTCTCAAGTCTCCAGCTCTGCCAGCTAGTCGCTATCTTTGTCTGCTTTTTTTGATATGGGCAGGTAGAGTACAGCAGTTTTAAAATATTGAAACGTTGTGTTGAACCTGGTTTGTTACACAGAGCCATCTGGGAAGTTCCTTCTACACACTCTTTGTGAAATGGCAGACGATTTCAGAAAGTATTTGGCAGATGATTAGGCAAACCATCTGCCAATCGATGTCTATCACAGGGTAGCCATACATATATAGACATACATTTACATTTAGACAACACTTTTGTCCAGAGCGACTTACAGTAAAGCATACATTCATACATTAATGGCGGTTATGAATTGAACCAGCAACCTGGTTGAAACTCCTGCTGAAGCAAGATTAGTGAAGGGAAATAAGTTTTGTTCTTTGCCTATCTTTCATTGAAATTAACTCCCCAGTTTTGATATAAGAAGTACCACAACAGCCAAGTTACCTTTTGGAGGAGTCACAATTTTAGTTGCTTCTACCACACCCTTAGCTGATTGGTCCCAATCAAACAACCGCATAGCTTGAAGCCTGGCAAAATGGATTTGAGGTATCACATGATCACATGACCCCGCAAACCAACTGCAATGCAAGGTAAAGCATCTGGATACAACATTAATGAGAATAGTGAGATTTACAAAGAGAAAAGATGTGGCACATAAAAAAAACAAAAAACAATGAGCTGAAAGATGGTAAGCAATGACACCAGTGGCTTTGTCGCAGCAAGTGATTTCTTTCGCACAAACACAGCCATTTGATCCATTGGTAATATAAAAATGTTGGATTACAGTCACTATAAAATAACTTGCTCAGAGCAAAACAAGTTTAGCATTTGAACTAATGTCTCATTGCCTCAGCCATGGACACTTGCTGGTCATCGACTTGCTGAGGGAGCTAGCAAACAAACATTTCCCCCCCCCAAATATTAATGAAACAAGATACAGTTGAATGAGATAAAAAAAAAGCACAGCTAATGTCAGTATATATGCAACAAAGTTGCTGGGCAGCTAACCAGCTGTAGCACATTAACATAGAAACCGGCTTGAAAATGTCAAGTTTTGTCAGTTTAGAAGCTAAATGGCTTCAACCTTGTTTTTTTGTGTGTCTAACATTAGCTCGTAAGCAACAGCTATTGACACAAAGTTTTTCACTTTGTCTCTTGCCCCACCTTCATGCTCAGCTGTCAATCAAACACACACATTTGTCTGCCCACTGATTATCCCATTGATTATTGTGCCAAAGAGATGTCTACAGTGGTTTCAGTTGGGCATATATTGCAGCATGTGTCCAAAAGCAGCAGTCCACTTGTTATTTATAACTTTACTATAGGCAGTGTTGGGAAAGTTCACTTTCTACATGAACTAGTTCAAAGTTCAGTTCACACATTTTAAAATGAACTAGTTCATAGTTCATAATTCAAAATTTTGAACTAAGTTCACAGTTCCAAAAATGAACTAGTTCATAGTTCTTTTTTTTTTCAATATGTTGATGTGAGCTATTATTTTTCTAAATGATTGCCACAGCCCATATAGAACCACAGACAGCAATCATTATATCAGTTTTAACACTGAAGCTGCAGCTCTCCCACAATATACTGCAACACCAGGCTGTCCAGCTGCGGCTGGGAGATGAAGACAGCGGAGCCGCTACTGTACACTGTTAATGTGATCTGGGTGGTAGAGGATCTGTTTTGGCTCGCCGTTTGAGTTTTTATTCACTTGCACAGACCTTGAAAGGCTCGCCGGGTGCTTTAGTTCAATGTGCCGTTTCAGGTTTGTGGTACAGGATAGAGTACAAATTAAAAATAAAAAATAAAAAAATACATAAATAAGTAAATAAATAATTTAAAAAAAGAAGAAGAAGAAAGGGAAAAATAAAATAATAAATGAATAGACAGTTCAAACAGTGGCTTCAGGGAAAACTTTCCATAATCACTCAGTAAGGTATTACTTTTTTTTGTTATTTAACAAAATCAGAGATTTAAGCAAAGAGCTCAGTTCCAGGAGAAAAGGAGCAAATTTAGGTAGTGATTTTGCAAATTTTTGTTTGAGAATAGAACATTTTGCAGAGGATAACAAAGTTCATCATGTGTTCAAGAGCATTATCTTCTAGGTTAATATAGTAGCAAATAACATGTTTCAGGGTAAGAGAATGGATAGAGTTAGCAGCATCAAAAAATGTGATTCAACAACACTCCAAAACTTTTTAGATATATCACAATAAAAAAACAGATGTGAAGTCTTCATTTGTTTTTGTCTCCATGCTGAGCACATTGATGACGCATGCGGCGGTGCAACTCTGTGGTGGCTGCTGGCTGGTGTTGCCAGTAGCCCTTTGTAGATAGAAAAGGCGGCACATTTGCTCCAAGGTAAGGGCGGCAATGTGCCGGCCTGTCTTTCTAAAACCGAGGCGTAATGTTCCTCCTTTTCCAAAAGCCGCCTCTGAGGTAGGCGTAAACATGTGACGTGACGTGAAGCTCGAAGTTCCTCTGAAGTTTGGCTGTGAACAGTTGACAACGAATTTGACTTCAAAATAAGAGCTTTACATTGCACCTTATTGGAGTTTAGAACTGGGTTCTTAGCGGGGGGCTTTTAATTTGAAAGTAGCGACTGTTCTTGCTTGCCAACACAACATCAAGCTAACACAACCAAACAGCTACAGAGACCGAGGAGACGCTGCATCTCCTGGAACTCAGCGGCTGTCCAGTTGTTCATCTTAATGTCCGCGGATGAAGTGATGGACTGACTGCTGTGATCAGCTGTTTCCTGGTTTTAAAACTGTTATGTCTGTCCAGGACGAATTAATCTGTGTTCGTTTGCCTCACTGCGTGTTTGGTATGCAGCTGTTTCTGTCTGTCCTCTAAGGCTCGATGGGAATCTGGCACTGTCTTGAACGACGTTCACAAACGCCAGAATGAACGCGTTCACAATAACGTTCATCAGGCAGAATACAGTACGTTCAGTTCACGTTCGCCCAAAATGAACGATCGTTCATTGAATGCGTTCAGGCACAACACTGACTATAGGTCCCTTTAGTATAATTGTCTCAATCATGGTTGTGAATGTGGCTCTACACTAGTCGAGTCTATATAATTATACAATAACTGTAACATTGCCTTTAATATGGACAAATACTTCCAATTCACTAAATTATCCAACAAACAAAAGGATCATTTTGCATCCAAACACAATCCAGTTTTTAACCTGGTCACTCGAGTGAATTTGGTTCTCTGTCAGCACATGAAATTGTCATACCTGAGTATTTTCCTTAGGTAAAGACGGTCTCATAATCCTGGTTTACTTCCACAATAAGTAGATTAAACTCTCCCGTTTAATCTGCAGTCAGGGCTTTTCTGTTAATTGACTTATTTATGGAAAAAAGCAGCAGGGACACTATTAAATGTTAATGTAAACACAGTAATCTGGATTAAAATGGATTAGACCAAATTATAGCTTCCATATGGCCTATAGGCATGTAATCACAGAGTCTTATCCTTTCCTTAGACATGGAAGCCAAGTGTAACTCAGCGGTTTTCGGGGATATTGTGTTTTTTTTTACTATCAAGGACATCTCTTGGTATTATGCTAATTATTATGCTAATTACTATTTTGGTTGTGTGCTTAAGACTCATCAAAGGCAATCACTGCTCATAAAAAGCAGAACACTACAAGACTCTCCTTGAACCTCTCTGGTTGTCAGCTCAGGCTCTGTTCTGCTATATTTGGACATGTTGTGCTCATTTATAACTTCCCAGCCTCAAAATGATGTGTCACACACTTCATTAGCATGAAGACGGATGTGGTCTGATGATATTGTGACTCCCTTCAAAGGCAAAACCGCGGGATTTGTTGGTGTAAAGTGTCCCTACACCATGTTGTCAATCAAAATTCTTGCCTGAGATCCAACTGGAAATAGTGGCAGATGATGCTGCATGATATCTCCAAGATGGATTAGCACTTGCTTGGATCTCAGACTGAAGCGGACCACAATAGGGCCAAAAGGCAGCATTAAGATCAGGCTCTCTCTTCAGGTGATAAATAAAGTATTCAACGTATTTTTCTTTGCTCTTTATTTCCTTTGCACCTGCCAGAATCAAGTAAAATCCTCTTCAAAATGTCCTCCAGTCAACCATTTGAAAAGGTAAGTCTTGCTGAATCTAGCCAGACTGTCATGCAGTGTTTTTTTTCTTTTCAGGAGACATATCAAAACAGTGTGGCATTTCATAATGCTACATATTTGACTGGTGCTGTCTCCTTAACATATGCACTGTCTCAGAGTAACAAAGACACTGCTGTCTGCCTATATTTATCTGGTTATTTATAAGTAACAAATGTTGGTCTTGTGGCACAGACAGTGCTATCAGAATGAATTGAAAAACTGCATCTACCGAGATAACACAGGCACAAATAAATACATAGGCCTACATGTTTTTTTCAATTCTATGTTAAATCAGAAGTTTCCTAAAGTACCTCTCTAAAACTAAATGTTTAAAGCTGAGGTAAAGCCCAGACTTAAAATAAAAATAAAACATTGACTGCTTGTGGTAAAGTAGATCCCAGTGCTGTGGGAGATGGGCTGTTCTTACAATATGACCTTTGATAAAAGATGATATGACTGACTTTGAATTTTTTTTTATACATATGAAAATCAATTACCTGCCTTCATTGGGGAGATTCTTCATGTACTGTTTGCATGTTGCCTGGATAAGTACAAAAAAAAATGTTTCCCCATGTTCAGTATCAAATATATTCATCCAGCCAGCAGCAGTGAGGGACTGTGGCTCTATAATCCACTGCTAAGTACACAAACCTGCTCATCTCTCTGTAATGATGGCAAATTCACATTATGTGATGCTCATACTAATGATCAGATTTTGTGTGCTATTGTAGCTCCAAAACATTTCCTCATGACACTTTTTCAAGGTGTAGTCTGTCTGTGTTGCCCATAGCAGTGACTTTAAGTTCGACAGCACTAACTGCTTTTTTGTACTTTCCAAGCTCAGCTATGACTTGTGATGGACTGCTCTGCAATGCTCAGGCAAAGAAAAGTACTTCACCACTGGAAAGATTTCCTTGGCATAAAACTGGGCTCTCTATGCAGTAGAAAAAACATTGTTTTTTAGCATCATGTAGTACCAATTTCAAATATACTTGCATCTCTCCACTGCATAGAGAGCCCAGTTTTATGCCAAGGAAATCTTTCCACTTTGTATTGAAAGTTGAAACAGTCAGTGCTGAGAACTGGTAACAACAGTATGGTATTACTGCTGAAAAGTAAAGTAAAATATGTTTCTGAAAATGCTTTTGGAACAAAATAGACAATGAAAAGGATTATGGTTCATACGTCAGAACTGCTTTGTTTTACAGTTTGATAAAAGTTTTTTCAGCCTCAGTTCATGATCTTTCCCTAATGCAGCTAAACAGTATACTAAAATGTATTTCAGAAAACGTTTCAGGCAGGAAATTGTCATGATCTACATCATGGCAGCCCCTCTTCTCCTCTTGTTTGTTGTTGTTCCCCGTGTCTGTCTGATCCTCCTGTCTCCCCCTCCCCTGTCTGTCTCCTTTTGTGCATGGGCGTGGTTTCTCTCTCCAGCAGGTAGCACCAGGTGCATCTTGTCTCACTAATCAACCTCTCCATAAAGCCTCCGGATTCCCAGTCACTCTTCGCCAGTTCATACTCTCAGCCTGAGCAGTACTCAGTTGGATCCCGGCTCCTTGTAAAGATCGTTATCTCTGGTGTGTTCAGCTTGTGTGGCTTTACTAACCTGTTGATTCCTCTGCCACAGTTCCTGCCGTTTCTGCCTGCCTGTCTGTTCGTCTGCTTGCCTGCTTAACAGCCTGCTAGCCTTCTCCTGCCGCTGCCGGTCACAGCCACCCATCCTCCATCTTGGGAGCCTCCGATCGGCGCGACGTGGACTGCATGAACGCGTGGCTCCGCCATTACAGGAGAGGACGCCTATCAAGAGACGTTTCACCCGCCACCACCTGCACTCCTCACGGGACCCCGGGACTCCCCAGCACTCCACTATTCCTCCTGCACCGTGGGGGACTCACTGTGTCACCAATAAATATCACTTTGAACCGATTTTCCTGAGTCGAGTCGTTCGTTTGGGTTCAATCTCTGTTGTCTACCATAACAGAAATAGGCGGTGTAGCGTGAGAATCTTGCATTATAAGTTATCAGCACTGCCTAGTTTAGACAGTTTGATCAGAGTTTAGAGATCGTGCCGCCTCACTCGATACAAGAGCTCCTCTTTGTATCTGTGGCCATCTGTAGTTGATGCACTGGTGATTTTTATCCGGCAGAAGAGTCATTCATTAATTCCTTTACTGCTTCCTGTGATGCCCACTGGGATTTCCACGAGATTGAAAGCTGTTGTTTACTGTGTCTCTCTCCTCATCTTTCTGTCTTAGTTGTTCTTTGATTACTGAGTCTTTCACAGTCCCACTGGTTTTCTACCTATTCAACTTATGTATTTTCTCGAACCGATCCTCTGTTACTAGGTAGTTTATTGCTGTCCAGTTAGCTTTCCTCAACCTAGCATCCTGTTTTTTTTGCCTTTCACTGCTGTTAACACAGCCTCGATAAGCAATTGTCAAGATGACCTGTGCTGACTGTTCTGCAGTTGCTGATAGGGTGTCTCTATTAGAGACACATGTGTGTGAGTTAAAGCAGCCTCTGTCAGCTAGCCTTAGCATTAGCTCAGTCTTGTCGGCAGCTGCTGGAGAGATTGCCCCTGTTCGGCCGCGGCGTGGCATAGGGTGCAAGAGCAAGTCACTGGTCAAGCAGCCTGGTTAGAAGTCACCCCTCCGGACTGTTAACAAGTTTTCTGTCCTTGGTAGCCCTGTTTCAGTCCAGCTGGTTCGCATGCCTCCCCTGCCCCCTCTGCCAGGTCTTAACTCCACACGTTAGTGATAGGAGACACCATTACCTGCAATGTTAAGAGCTTTTGACATAGAGGCTAATCTTAAGATGCTGGCCTCACGCAAGGGAGAAACAGGGAAGCAAGGCACACCCAACACAAGCTCCAGTAACATTGTAATTCATGCTGGCGGCAACAGTATCCATATGAAGCAGTCTTAGATCACGAGATGTACAGTGGGTTTACAGCTATGAACTGCTGGCTGGCGCATCACCGTAGGGAGCAGGGTAACAGGTTTGTGGATAACTGGCCCTCTTTCTGTGGTTGCCCCCACCTGCTGAGAGCGGATGGCCTTCATCCTACTGGAGTCGATGCTGCTGTTTCATCTAGCGATATAGACAGGTGTTTGAAACAGGTTTGACTTGAGGGATGTAGCACTCAATGGGTCACAGGCGATTAGAGAGCCTGCTAGTGATACAGTTAGTGCTGGTTTGGAGTCTACTAGCCTAGGTAATATGTCTAGTTGGGGAGTGCAGAATACCAGACTGATACCTTGGTTTACAAAATTGAGACTGTCACCTTCCCTCTCCACTCTTTCAACGAATCATCCTCTAAATGTGTAAATCACAATAATCTAATTTTGATCTCCATCTCTGACAGCGGGGAAATGTCTCAGCAAGCACTTCATACAGTCTTACAAAACAAAATACCAAAGCTAATCCCCAATACACCTTATAATCCCTACCTGCATAGGCAGCTAAAACAAAGTATTACTAAAAGATATCTTGTTCCTGGACCAGCAGCAAAGGATACACAGGCTAGGAAGCGCTGTGTAGCCAGTGAAACATTGTCTGTGGATTGATGGAGCGTTCGTTTATTTCTGACATAAAAATCTGTCACATCAGCTATTCAAATCTTACTTATAATCTACATATAAGAGAATTGTCAATTCATATTTTCAATTAAAATATTAGATGTAAGCTACATGTACAAAAATATAGCTATAAAAATGAATATAGCTTAAATTACACATTCATTACACTGTAATTCTTACATTCATTCAAATTTAAAATATACATTACAGTTACACTCATTCTACACTTGTTTAATATACACAAAACCTTTCTACCACATACACAATACTCTATTACACCTGTACTTGACCGCAGCGCTCAACATGTGGCGCGACCCGGCACATGTTAACAAGTGACTCAAAAGTGAAACTAGTTTTAAAAATAGCTTCAGTCTTCACCATTTGGCTGGCTGGCAAATTCTCTTGACACTCTTTACAACACATTTTCTTACATTATTAGATGCTAATGTCTGTATGACTGTAGCAATCTGAAGTTCACAGAAAGTGAATGTTCAACATGGCGACACCCGTCAGGATACGCAGCTTCAAACTTAAGCTGTCTACACTCATTATACATTTGTAAAATATGCAAAAAAAAACATTACAGAACGATTAGTAATGGATTGATATTAGATACAAAACTATATCTGAGCTACGCATGAGCAGAGCATGTAGCTGCAGTCTCCCTAGTGGATCCACAGTAGCATCAGAGTGCCATCTGCTTTAAATCTAAACTCAAAACTTACTTCTTTGACTTAACCTTTAATTAGTTTTTGACTTCAATTGCTAGCTTCTCCAGTTGGTCAGTCTCAGTCTCACTGAGTTACCTATAGTAGTAGAATTCACATTGTCCTGCCGACTGTTTATTCTCACCAACAATGCATTTCTATAACTTTTGTTTTTGTTTTCTGTTTCCACAAGCTGCCACCCATGTCACTCTCTATAGCTTCCTCCTCCTACTCTTCCTCCTCCTCTCTTTTCATTCAGGCTCCCTTTTGATGGCCCACTACCCCCCAGAGAACATCTACCTCACATATAGATGAATCTGGATCGTCATACCCTGTGCTCCACTGGATCATTGCCCTCTGTTTACTATCTCTTTATATCTGTATTTTTGCAAAATGTGATGCCTCTTCGCTCTGTTTTGTGTTGTAGCATAACTTAAGAAGACCTGAAAGTATGTTAATTAGGGCGCCAGATATAATTATATAAATTATAATTCTAATTTTAAATTAAAGCTGCAAGCGAGGATGAACGGGCCCTCGCCATCCGTGCATGTCGGGCTGCTGTGCAGTCGGATTGCCCGCACCCCTGTTACTCGCATTTCATGATGGGGAGAAAACAAGCAGTAAATGTCATGTCAATTCAATCAATCAATCAATCAACTTTATTTATAGAGCACTTTTCATACATTGGTATGTAGCACAAAGTGCTTTACATAAGAAAAAAAAAAAAAAAAACACAATATAAAAGAAAGCCCCTCCCTCCCACCTTCCATACTATATACACCCACACAAGCATATATACCCACACACACACACACACACACACACACACACACACACACCTGCACACTCTTACTACTGGCAATAAGGAGACATGGCAAGGCACTGAGCATTGAGGAAACGCCACCTTTGGGGCCGTCCACACCGGGAGAAGTCACAGTCTGTGTCACGGGGGCACCAGTGCCCAGGCCCCCCTGACCCCGACAGACAACATCTGGCCGGGCCGAAGGGACCCAGGGACAGGGCCCCAGCAGCAACCCAGACACAGCTCCCAGTGTGGAGGACCCCCCTGAGGAAACTCTGGAGTTAAAACCTTAAAAAATAATAATAAAAAGAAAGACATAAGATAAGGTAAAAACCATGACAAAAGATAGGTAAATGGAGTGAACAGCTAAAACAATAAAATACATACGATAATAAAATAAAATAAAATAAAATAAAAAGTAAAAATTTGGAGCAACAAAATAAAATACAATAGAACCACATAAGAATGGAATAAGAATTTAAGATATTAGTTAAAAGCCTGATTAAAAAGGTGTGTCTTCAACCTTCCCTTAAAAATATCAACAGTCTCTGCAGACCTGAGGTTCTCCGGCAGGCTGTTCCACAAGCGGGGGCCATAGTGGCTAAATGCCGCCTCACCGTGGGTTGGATGATGTTTGTCTGACTTCCTGTGTCCAGTGGGTGGCGCTATGGATATGACACAGTTTTGATGCACAGATATATTCAGGGCGACTCCCTCTACATTCCTGAGACATTTGGCGCAGATAGGACATTGTATGGTAAAGTTACGAGGACTTGATGCTTCATGGCGAAGGATTTGAATGGACGGCACCACCATGGCCAGCAGGTATGTCAGCCTCCAGCGCTGTCGGATCGTGCTGTCACCTGTTACTTGCATGTCATGCTGGGGAGAAAACAAGCAGTAAACGTCATGTCAATCGGATGATGTTTGTCTGACTTCCTGTGTCCAGTGGGTGGTGCTATGGATATGACACAGTTTTGATGCACAGATATATTCAGGGCGACTCCCTCTACATTCCTAAGAGATTTGGTGCAGATAGGACATTGTATGGTGAAGTTACGAGGACTTGATGGTTCATGGCGAAGGATTTAAATGGCCGGCACCACCACGGCCAGCAGGTATGATGTAGGATGAAGCTTTTCCTAATGTGTCATTGGCATGGTCCAAGGAGTATACTGACTGACTGTGAAGTCTGTGGTGTCGACTGTGTAGGAGGAGGTCATGAAATTATGGTGTGTGGCAATATTTCTAAATGGCCGCCAAATTCAAAATGGCCGACTTCATATTGATGTGTAGATGTATTCAGGGTAACACTGTCTACATGTATGAGTAACTTGGTGGAGATGGGGCATTGTCTGTGGAAGTTATAAGTTATGAGTTGATGAATCGCAGCGATGGAAGAAAATGGCTTCCACCGTCCCGCCCACCAGGTATGACGAATCGTTTGATCTTCAAGGCATGAAGATGATGCTGCGTGAATTTGAAGACTGTGGTGTTAACACTGTAGGAGGAGATAATTTTCAAAGTAGGCATGAATTTGACAAAAATGGCGCCACACATCAAAATGGCCGACTTCCTGTTGGAGTGATGGTGTTCGGTCCAAGAGGCTTTTTTGTGCGTCTGCTCATGAGGAATTGGCCTACAGAATTTTGTTCATCTAAGCGCTTGCAGGAGGCGGGGCTGAACAATAGGGGGCGCTACAGAGCTAGCAGGTCACGACCACGCCCAATGACAACATAGATCTATTCAGGGCGAGTCCCTCTGCATTCCTGAGATATTTGGTGGAGATTGGGAATTGTTTGGTGAAATTATGAGGACTTGATGCTTTACGGCGAAGGATTTGAATTGACCGCTCCACTGCGGCCAGCAGGTATGAC
The DNA here is from genome assembly GCA_963678695.2 of Diplodus puntazzo. NCBI lineage: Eukaryota > Metazoa > Chordata > Actinopteri > Spariformes > Sparidae > Diplodus > Diplodus puntazzo. The sequence continues at coordinate 25,166,904 of OZ023175.1, read as the reverse complement.
GTAGGATAAAGATTTCCACAAGTTTTCATCTTCAATGTCAGAGGATGATACTGAGTGACTGTGAAGTCGGTGGTGTTACATCTGTAGGAGGAGATAATTTAAGTACGAAGATTGGCAATATTTCAAAATGGCGGCCAAAATCAAAATGGCCGACTTAGTATTGATGCAGAGATTAATCCGGGGAGACACCCTCTATACTTATGAGCAGTTTGGTGTGCATAGGAAATTGTATGTTGAAGTTATAGAAGCCCTGATGCTTCATGGCGAGGGAAAAAAATGGTTTCCACCATCCCGCCCACTAGAGTATGACGTAGCTGAGAGATTTCCATAACTTTTGTTCTTCAAGGCATGAAGATGATAACTGAGTTAATGAAAAGACTGTGGTGTTTAAGGTCTAGGACAAGCTTTCAAAGTAGGCATGAATTTGGGAAAAATGCCGGCACACATCAAAATGGCTGACTTCCTGTTGGAGTGACGGTATCGGTCCCCCAGACTTTTTTGTGCGTCTGCTAATGATGAATCTGCGTAACGAATTTTGTTCGTCTATGCGCGTGTGGAAGGCAGGGAAGAACAATAGGGGGCACTACAGAGCCCGCAGGTCACGACCACGCCCAGTGGCAATGCAGGATCGCAATTTTAGCTGGCTGTGACGTGTATTCCAAATTTGATGAGTTTTTGGGTATGTTCAGGCTTCAAAAACTGCAGTCAAACTTGGAGAAGAAAAATTCTTTCCTTTCAATTACAATAGGGACCTCACAGATCTGCGACCTGCTCGGGCCCTAATTATTAGAGATGCACCAATCGATCGGCAACCGATCGCAATCGGCCGATAATGCTCGGTTTTGATCGGAGTTCTCAAAATAGATCAAATCAGGCCAATCAGACGTTTCAATATAGAGATAGTGCATTGACTGCATGCAGGGTGGGAATTTCACGGCGGCCATGGCCACCGTTGCCCCGCACTTTGGCCTTGATGCAGCGTGAAAAAAAAACTAATCGTAGGCTACAGTGGCCTCTGTGCTCCTGGCCCGGTCAGCGTAGCGAGCTTGCCTTTAATTACAGCCACCCAAGTGCACAGTAGTCACTCACAGTAACTTCAGTGAGTCCGCGGTTCAAACAGGTGGAGTCTCATCATCACGATAATCTCATGTGAAAGCCTCTCAAACAGCAGCAGCGTCTCAAAACAGAAGAACGACACAGCACAGGTGCGGAGCGAGCTCAGTCGGTTTTGACATGATACGTAACTGACTTATGTGGTAGGATTTAGTTCGGTAAAGTTGGAAATATATTCACAGATTCGAACTTCCCGGATCAATAACTTATAAGTGAAACCTTGTTAAAACACAAACGACCTCTTTCCTACCGTAGTGAGGAGGACAACGAGCTACAATCGTATGTTAATCAAAACGAGCGGCTGGACATTAACTCTGGTCTCTATGGTCAGCCGTCTGTGAGACGGGGGCGCAGGGACCGTCTACAAAGTGCAACACCGAAAAGAGAAACTACAAAAAATTCAATAACTTCACTATTATTCAGAGTGTAGTGTCACCAAAATCACTCCACACATTCATGGTCTCTTGCTGGTTATTCTACATTTTTTTTTGTTTGGAAAAAATGAGCTTTGCCATAATTTTGGGGAATTTCCAACGGGAGAAATTTTCAATAACACTAATATTCAGTGTGGTGTCACAAAAATCTCCTAACCCTAACCCTACTTAACAAAACCTACTTTCTAATGTAACTTTAATTCGATTTTGGTATTAAAAAATGTTTTAATACATAATCCATGTCTTATTATAAATTAGGATGTTATGGTATCAGTCTGAAAGGTAAATCAACACATTTTACTCGTGGCCTTTGTGCCCTGTCATGTGGCCTTGGTGCCCCTGAAAAAAAAAGTGAAGGCCAAATGGACTTGCCCCTGAAATGACGAAATTCCAACCCTGACTGCATGCATTCCCACTACTAAGCTACAGTTACTCTATGTAAGCTGAGTCCAAGTTGTCTCTAAGAGAGTTTCTAGAGTGTGAAATATTGCACATTGCCTTTCGGTGATCAGTGATCGGCCCCAAAAATCGGTCTCAATAAGGTCACACACCACAACAATGTTGAAAGAATATGTTTAAATCAAAATCACATAATATCCACTCCAAATTTAAATTTCAATAATTATTAATGCTTTAACAACATTTCAGGACAAAATAAATTCCTTCAACAAAATCAAAACACTTAATTTCAGAATTTGTCCTGAGTCACATGAAAACGTATCAGAAACAAAATAAAACAATTAATTCAATTTAAATGTCCCTCTTTTGCTTGAAGCCGTTGAAATAGTGTCCAGAAATGTAGGGTGAATGGGAGTGTGTGTGTGTGTGTGTGTAGGTGTGTGTGTGTGTGTGTCCAGGTGGTGTTACTGGGATATGAGGGGGAAGGAAGATTCCAAACTGGGAGAAGTTGTGATTTCTCAGGTTTATGAAAGGGTAAGGGGCTGTGGGATAGTGTGGAATGGGCACAGTGGTGAATGCAAAGATAGTGGCAGTCTCTGGGCAAAGGGAAATAATGAGATTCTCAAGGAGCAATGATACATAGCTAAAATCCGGAGCTGTCGTTCACATTATCATGAGCAAAAATGGTAAAGTTGTCCCAACCCGCTTAGATGATTCAGGAAGATGTGGTCTGTCAGCTTTCTTCAGTTTCTTGTGTTTTTCTGCCAAAACTCACCCCTTTACCAGCCACTCTTTTTGTTTCTCTACTCCCACTCTCCTCTTCTTCTCCTACACACTCTCCTGCTGTTTTTTTGTTTGCCTGCTTCTCACAGGCTTCCTCGATCATATGGATTTTACCACACCCCTTTTTCCACAGCCCCTCCTGAAAAGGAGCAGTCCAGTCTACTGGCTGTATACTGCTAATTATCATGTGTGACCCACCCTCTTCCAGGTCACCACTGTGGAGAGGAAGTTGGGTGGCTCAGGCACCTCCTGGATCGATACACTTTACATATATTATAAAAATGTTATCAGATATTCTGCCAATGCAATTTGTAAACTTGGATATTGTTGTTCTGTTCTGTACATTGCGTGTCTGTCTGTCCTGGGAGAGGGATAGTAGTCTATATAATTAATCTTTCTAATAATTAGTCTTTCATTTGCACTTAGCTACATTTTTGTCACTTTTGGCCTGATCACAAACCTGATACAGTCTCCTGATACTCTTCTCATGGCTTGCCAAGACTACATGCAAATAAAGGTTCTGTTACAGTCCTGAAGGTGGTGGTGGCATATCTGAAGCTGTAAGGCAAGTGCCAATGAGTTACAACAATTAACAATTAGCAATTAGCAATAACAGCTACTTAACAGCTATCCGTAAACACAACACATGGATGATTTGTATTTATGGAATACAAGCTTTCAATGTAGTTTCAGTTCAGCTGCTGTTATCTAATGTGACAGAGGCTGTTTCCACAGATTGGTTTCTGGCAAGAATACTTTGTCTCCAAGGCTTGTTACGCTTCCCACACTTGGATGGCTATCAGATCTGCCCAAGACACGCGAAGTGACAAAGTGTAAATGGGGTCAATGAGGGGAGACAGAGAGGGGAAATTACATGCAGCAAGAGCCGTCAGCTGAAATTGAAGCACAGACGTTGAGATGGCGTTCTTATACGTCACCAGGAACCTCCATCTATAACACTTGTCTGCTTTGGCTCACATGATCGTTCATTCTGTATCTTCTAAATTCTTTTACAAAACAATCTCAACTCAAGATTGACTTACATTTGTCAACTGATCAACTGCATCCACTGAGGGAGACCATGTGATATGATTGAAAAAGCTAGTAATAGACCTTGAGCAGGTAACAGCTACTTGAATATCAACAGATCCTTCTCTGTGTCAACTGAGATTACTCTTTGTGGTGTCGCATGTCTTTTTTTTTTATTTTGGAAAAAATCAATAAAAACAATTTAAATGTATTAAGTACAAGTGAAAATGTACTGTTTACTGTCAAGTTCTACAATGTGACTGTGACGATGCAGAGACAAAACTGTTGCAAACAAGTTATTAAAATTGATTTACTCAGCCAGATGCCACACATAGTGTCTTATTAGTTTTCACTTGTTTGTAACAGACGTAGACAGTGAGACAAGCAAACAATTAATTAATTGATGAACATTCATTTTTTATTGGTTCATGCTATGTTGTGAACCCCACGTTAGTCAAGATCAAAGATTACCATGAACGTGTGAACTCCTTGTGTTGAGCTGATCTTTCATTCTTTTAGTTACTTTAACATTTTATGGTCATGTCAGTGAATGCTGACTGACAGTCTGTGATATTCACAGATTAAAAGTAGAGACAGAAATATAAGAAAAGTCATGCATCACTTAGAAATGCCAAAGGCAATTTTTTTCTGGTTTTATATGGAGAGCCGATGAAATCCTTCGCTGTGGACTGTGCTTGATAGCAAATGAAGCTTTTAAGGGAGAACTGAGGCACATGATGAAATCTGCCAATGGAGAGCAGCTCACAAGAGCAACAAAAAAAGAAAGCAAATTTAAACTCATTGTCATTGGCAACTGTTGGGGCCGTCGCCGAGCTCTGCTTCCGTTTTGTGTGTCTGTGTGTGTGTGTGTGTGTGTGTGTCTGCCTGCCTATTGGTGTTATTTCAGGATGCGGGTGCTCCTCCCCCTTCTTGGCCTGAGGGATTCTGAGCGGAGCGGCACCTGGAACGACGAACCGATCCGGACGGAGCAATTCGTGGAAGTGGCTACAAATCTCTGGCCAGCATGGCATTTGGGGCGGCTGTGATTTCAATTGAGCAGCATGCCACTGTGTCTCCCGAAACTGTACAGACTTTGAATTGATTGTGAATGAGACACTTGTTAATTGTCTGTGGACTGGGCAGGGCATAGCTAGATTATAGTACTGATCACACACACCTGTAGTTCACTCGTTGTTAGATCCACTAGGTGGAGGGGTGCTCTTTTATGGAGGACCAAACCTGACATAAGTATAAATAAATAAATAAATACATAAATAAATAAATAAATGCATAAATAAATAAATACATAAATAAATGCTGAACTAAATAAATAAATGTATAAATAAATAAATGCATAAATAAATAAATGCATAAATAAATGAATAAATAAAAAAAATGCTGAAATAAATGTATAAATAAATAAATAAATAAAAGTATAAATAAAAGAAAAAGAATTTCTGTTCACCTACATTTATTTATTTCTGTATTTCTGTCGCCTACATTTATTTATTTCTGTATTTCTGTGTCCGTATGTAAATGAGGAGGTAGGAGGTCCTAACCTCAGTCAAGAGCATGATTGGTTACAGGAGTGTGCTCGATGAGGGTCTACTACTTCTGCCTTACTGGCTGCGCTGATTCCTTTACACTGTACAGGAATGTTGCTGGCTTCCAGCAAGCCCGCTCAGCTAACTGTTAGCTGCAGTTGTTGACATTTGTTCATGTAGCTCTGGTTTAGTGATGAATTTGACTGGCTTTCATTTTAACTTGCGAGGGTCCCAGGTGTGCTGGCAGTGTGGTTTGAGAATCCTGTCTTGAGAGAGAGGGGTCCTCAGTCATGTCCGCTAACCAGGAAAAACATTCTGCTCATCGCTTCAAGTCATGTATATGACGACGCTGAAGTTAGCCTCCGATTCGCCAGCTTCCGATTCGGCACTTAAGGGGAAAGTTAAGGGGAAATTAACGTAACGTGCAGTGCGACTGTTTGTACACTGATTGTCTGTTTTTTGTGACACTTCTTGATGTAAAAACATTTTAGAAATTTTAGGTAAGACATTAACTTTGCCTGACACCCGCTGTTGCATTTGTGAAACGTTTATTTTATTTGTGAAAATGCTAAGGGGGAGATTTCACCGTTTTTGTTTGATACCTGCAGACCTCATTAGACCAGGTCCAGATCAAAAACCACTTTAGGATTATCTAGGCCAGATTTGAGAAGTCTGGGTACAGTGGTTTTTGATCTGGACCTGGTCTAATGTGGTCTACATGCTGAGAAAACAGTGAAATCTGCCTTTAAAGCATATTCACAAATAGAATAAAGGTTTCACAGATCAGAAACTGTGTCTGAATGAATCTTCAGGGCCTGTAGATTAATCTAGTCCAGATTTGAGAAGTCTGGGTACAGTGGTTTTTGATCTGGACCTGGTCTAATGAGGTCTGCAGGTATCAAACAAAAATGGTGGAATCTCCCCTTTAGCATTTTCACAAATAAAATAAATGTTTCACATATACAACAGCGGGTGTCAGGCAAAATTAATGTCTCACCTAAAATGTCTAAAATGTTTTTACATCAAGAAGTGTCACAAAAAACAGACAATCAGTGTACAAACAGTCGCACTGCACGTTACGTTAATTTCCCCTTAACTTTCCCCTTAAGTGCCGAATCGGAAGCTGGCGAATCGGAGGCTAACTTCAGCGTCGTATGTATATGTGTATTCTAGACGAGCGCTACAGAGCACAAATCGTCCAAAAGTGCATGTTGTCGGTCTCATATCTTAGTCGTGAATCTCTGTACTCTCATATAACTCATGGAACAGGCTGAGGCATTTGTTCACGCTGAGCGGCTCGAGAGCGGCATGCTAGCTGTTAGCTCTTATGCTAGCTGTTAGCTGCTCGCTGTAGCGCAGCGTCCAGGTTACCATCGGGTATTTTTCATTCCGCACTGCGTTCAAATGGTTACTTAAAGCCATCGTTCCGAGCCACATACATCGTTATTAAGCTGAAGCTAAGCCAGTGTGAAAACTGTATACTGTCTTACAGCCTGCTGGTCAAACAGTCTGCAGAGTACGTTGACATCCAGCCCGAACTCAGCGTGCGGTCAGTCGGCTGTGGCAAATCGTGAGACGTCCAGATCAACCTGTGATACAAACAGCTGTAGCGACAATGGTTCATAGGAAAGCCCAGACATGTGTCTCACTCTCGATGGTACATGTGTCAACAGTTAACCTGGATGCTGCGCTCTCAGCGCTACAGCGAGCAGCCAAGAGCTAACAGCTAACATAAGAGCTAACAGCGATATCCACACTATCCACGCCGTTCGGCGTGGACAAATGCTTAATACTGTTCCACCCATGAGCTGTTTGAGAGTACAGAGATTCACGTCACGTCACGTCAGAACGAATACACATATACATGACTTGGAGCGATGAGCAGAATGTTTTTCCTGGTTAGCGGACATGGCTGAGGACCCCTCTCTCTCCAGACGGGATTCATAAACCACACCGCCAGCACATCTGGGACCCTCGCAAGTTAAAGTAAACGCCAGTTAACCTGTCACACCGGTCGAGGCCATTAAGCCAACTGGAGCTGGTTTACAACGTTACAGAGAGCGAGGCTTGGGATCAGGAATCGTTTGCTTTTGTCTGGCTCTCCGATTTGTCCAATCATGCTCTTGACTGAGGTTAGGACCTCCTACCTCCTCATTTACATATGGACACAGAAATACAGAAATAAATACATCGAGGTGACAGAAATACAGAAATAAATAAATGTTGGTGAACAGAAATACAGAAATAAATAAATGTAGGTGAACAGAAATACAGAAATAAATAAAAAGCATTTATTCTTTTATTTATACTTTTATTTATTTATTTATACATTTATTTCAGCATTTATTTATTTATTCATTTATTTATGCATTTATTTATTTATTTCAGCATTTATTTATTTATTTATTTATTTATGCATTTATTTATTTATGTATTTATTTATTTATTTATTTATTTATACTTATGTCAGGTTTGGTCCTCCATACTCTTTTGACTGTTTTTGGTTTGGGGTAAATTGGGAAGTAGACGGGGGATTTATTTTCATTTTGTTTAACAACAGCAGCTCAGTTTTACGAGTCCGCTTTTGGTTATTTTTTTTTGCTGATTTGAACAGCACTCGCAGACCCTCTGTCCTTTGCATATTGTTTGTGTTTTTTTGACAATTGTGCTTCTGGCGAATAAATACCGTTAATTTACCATTTACACCTGGTTTTATGTTGCTTCCTTTTCCCCTAACGAGCTGGGTCGTAACAGCACCATTCATTTAGCTCAAGGATTTTAACATCTGCATATTGACATGTGAGCAAAGCATCAGTCCCCTCCTGCGAGAGACGATCCCTTGTGACAGCCCTGCGCAAGTCTTGATAAAACATTTATGGTAGGGTCACCTTGGGATCGCTGCTTTGTGTCTTCCTGCACAAGCCGGACTGCTTGTGGAAGCATTAAAATCCCTTGTAATTACACAGATTCATGAATTGCTTTCTGATTCTGTATTCTTAAACAAGGAAATAATGGATAGAGCTAAAATATCATAAAAAAACGTAATTCCTGTATACTTTAATATTCACTTCATTTCACCGAACATGTTTTGGGGTTTTGTCTGTATCTCTATATTGCTGTATGATAAGGGAATACTGCACTGTACAAGAATCAGAAATATTTAATATTAGGTTCATGTTGTTGCCCTTGTTGTTTGTTTGGTGGTTGGTTTTGTCAGCCTGATTACAGAAAAAGCTGCAGAACGGATTTCAACAAACCTTGGATGGAGGTCAGGCCTCAGCTCATTTGGTGCCGATCCAGATACAGGATATATATATATATTTTTTTTTTTAAATTTTATTCAACATTGCAAGAGGCATTTTCCTTTGTTTGCATGTTTTTATTTGATATCGGATTAGGCTTGATTGAATTAAAGAGGACTGGGGCAGTGGGTGTGATGATTAACATATATGTTCTCAGTCAGTCACACCACTGCTCTCAGCTGAAACAGCTGAGTCAATCATAGTGATGCACGACAACAATTTAAGTATCAGTTTAGAAGGAAACCATGTTGTTGTTGGGATGGCACAGAGAAGCACGATGTGAATACACAGCACAACAAATCTGGGTGTCTTTTTACAGTTAATTTGTATAGTGATGATAGAAACAAATAAACGTTGTCAATCTGACTATTTCAACCCTAATGTTGCTGTATTTCAGGGTTCAAATGGTTAGACAAAAAAATAAAAATGTGACAGCATCATTTGATGGTAAGAACATAGTTATAACATAGCAGTCAGCTTTGTGTAGACATGTAAGGGTTACTGTATACAGGTAAACACAGTGTACAGCCGTGTGGAATGGCACTGTGCTCTGGTGTGACACGTCTCCCATCACAGGCTGCAGATTTATTAATATTTAATAAACTGAAGGAGAAGCTTTTCATACTGTATAGAGCAGCTGTGGATAACTGTTTACTGCTGAATATTGACTGATTTACCAGCATTCCTGCATTCACCACATGATGTTATTTTCTATGGTGATATGTCTCTATTTATAAAAATAGTTTATTCACATTTTAAGCATTATTACTTCATGTATGTGCATGTGCTCTAGTCAGTTTTATTTGCTCCTGCTGACAAAATTACCTAGTGGCAACTGAGTAATGTTGTGCCAGAATGACCATCCTTTTTGCATTGTCACATTTTTCACTTAAATACCAACAACCCACTTTGCATTCCCTCCATAGCTTAAAATAACCTCTCACCTGCCTACTTGTACACCAACAGTCAAAGAAAATTTCAAGGTCAAAAAATTGGCGAGCCAGACAGGAAGGGATCCCTCAGGGACCAGACCAGTGTGGCATCGCCAACCCTGCCCCAGACTAATGCACCAAGAGCTCGACCACTAAAGGAAAACAGAAATACCCTTTTCACAAAATTGTGTACTTTGTATGTAGAGAGGTGGTTCGCAACACTTTGAAAGATCATCCAGAGTGGCCTCAGCCAAAGTTCAATTGAAATGATTGACAAAAGTTAGCAACTGATGAGTGGCTGAACACACAGGTTGAGAGTTTCACTACTTTGAAAGATTATGCATGATTATACAACAAGATGCATGTACACATTCAATGCTTTGAGTGTAAGGGTGAGTTTAAATCTCACCAGCAAGAGGCAAGATAGAGGTCTGCATTGTGAGAGAAATGTCCCAAGGGAAACTACTGTGTGGATTTCAGTTATGGGAAAGGAAAAGCACAAACTGTGAAGTCCACCCTTTTTAGTTTAGGGAAAGACAGGGTTAGGCTCCAGATTAGCTGAGAGTTTGGTATGTTGAAACATACAGGGCTACAGTTTAAGGTATTGTTGGAGCTTCTATAAAGCCATTGCCTTTTGAGTCTGTTGTATTAGTGTAAGAGAGAAATGCTTGGGTCCAGCTCACAGTAAATCATTGTAGTTGCTGTTAGAGCAAGAAATCAGCACTGTGTAAAAGAGAGGTTAGGGTCAGATAAGCCCATTAAGGTTCCACTACATAGGATCCATACAGAATAAAGGGTCTGTTGGGTTGCAGGGCTAGGCATCCGATAGTAAGTCAGATAGTTGTTGTGCTGCCTTTTCTGTCCTGCTTTGATTGGATCTTTGCATACTTGCAGACATTATGGTGACAGTGTACAGTACAGTTAGCATGATTAGAAGTGACTTTCTCTGTCGCAAAGCTAAAAAAGTCAAGCTTGAGATGACCTGCTACAACATTCACACATACAACACTGATTGGGCCTAATGCTGTTTTTTTAGTTTTGTGGGACTTCTGTGTTACGCTGTAAGCTGGTTGTTATTTTATGTTAGCCATCTCCATTTTTAAACCAACGTTGCCTAATGAGGCACTGAGACGAGGTGCTCAAAAGTGAGCATATATTCACATCCTTAGGACTGCTGTGGAAAATCTGCTCACATACGGCCAATAAGTAAGTGATACATGCATTTTGCTGTACATTTTCACATAGTTTGTAGTTCTGCTGCTATGACTTCTTAGTTTAGACTTAACGTAGTTTATATTGATAAAATGAACACTGTATGCTGTAGATTGGTTAAAGGTGCTATTTGCAAGAAAAGTTGATTTTTCCTAACTTGTCAAATAAAGACGCTCTGGATCCCCCAATTCATCAAATCTGAAGCTTTGGGATAGTGGCCGACCTGCCCTACAATCCCAGAGCATCATTAGTTTACAAGTAGCACCTTTAACCTTTTTCTTAATAATTAAGTAAGCAAGGTTTAAATTGAAACAAAGAGAGAAAAAAGTTATTGGTTCACAATATATTTCAGTTACAGTATAACAGGAAAGCAAATTGGAGGTAAAAAATGACAAGGACCTTAATAAAACTGGACCGGTAGAACTACCAGTGTTGGGAAAGTTCACTTTCTACATGAACTAGTTCAAAGTTCAGTTCACAAATTTTAAAATGAACTAGTTAAGTTCATAGTCCATAATTCAAAATTTTAAACCAAGTTCACAGTTCCAAAAATGAACTAGTTCATAGTTCTTTTTTTTTTCAATATGTTGCTGGAAGCTATTATTTTTCTAAATTATTGCCACAGCCCATATAGAACCACAGACTATTATTTTATCAGTTTTAACACTAATCTGTGTTCGTTTGGTAATGCGTAACTGCATGTATGGTATGCAGCTGTTTCTGTCTGAAATAGTTAAGTTTTGTTTTGATCGAAAGTAAAAAATCGAACACTGCATGAAAAGTGGGATTTTCATCAGTATGCGACACTGTAAATTGTCGTGGAATTTCAGGTTAACGACTGCAAACGGCAATTTGCAGGCAACATCGAAAACTGACGTAAATTGTCGGAAACTGACGTGGGCCTTGCTTGGCAGTTGTCCCCCCATGACCCCCCTCCCCCTGATTCTAGGGGAGGCTTTAACATGTAAATGAAAATGCTGTTAGCTATACAAATGCAAATCAGGGTAGCAGGGGGAGTTTTACCTCATGTGACATTTTTCTAAAAGGTATTAACTTCATTGTAAGAAAATCTCTGGTATAAATAGATGAGGCCCAGTATAGTCTAGTTATAGACTCTTACATTTTAGCTTGAATTGATTTATTTAATTAAAATATGCTAGATTAATTACTGTGTATGTCACTAGCAATGGCCAATGTTATGTAAAAAGATTATGTATTCTTTTTTCTCTCTCCTGAGACCAAGTTAAAGATAAAGCGCCAGGTGTTAAGTTAAAATTTGCATGACATATTTTGAATAAATAAGATATTGAAATGTATAAATAATTTCTGTTTAAAATGTGTGACATTAAAATCTAATTTCATGGGTTCTGAATGTTTAAAAGAAGTTAAAGTAATTCTTATTTCGTGTGAGAGTTCATGACCTATAAGAGTTTATACACTTCCGGGTTGACCGGAGCGTCAGTGACGAGGAAGAAGAAGTGGAGAGTTAATGGCTTCGAGCAGCTAACAGTGGGCTGTGTGTGTCCGTCAGTGTCGTGGTTAATCACTAACGGACAGTGAACTGTTGTCGGACGACGTGCTGTGAGTGTGTGAGCTGGACTCTCCATCGCAGTCAAAGTGTTTGTGTTTTATTGGACACGAAGCAAGTTCGGCTAAGCTAGCTAGCCGGAGCTAAGCTAGGCTAGCAGGAGCTAGGCTAGCGGCCCAGCCATTGTTGAGAGGAGGCCTGCGCTGACGGGAGGAGCTTCGCCGGGTCGCCACGGAGAGTGTCGCAGACGGAGGTCGCTTCGCTGCCGCAGAGGAACACGGAGGTTTATCGCTGCGAGCATTATGTTCTCACAGACTAACCTCGCCTCATAACGAGGCTGTGACCTCCTATTAGCTCGGAGCTATGTCTGCCAGTCCAGATTTACATGATGCCGATAATGACGCCATCGTGTGTAAGTAGCGTTTACCGTTTTCTCCTTCCTCGTTTAATTTTACTGTGACTTAAGTTGTCTTTATTCATACCACTCTCTTTTAATTGTTTTCCAGCTGCCTGTAAGATAGTACGAGATAGTACGCAGGCGCTTTAGGTACAAACAACCACATCTTCCTTCGCAGACTGAAACTGTGAGGAGTTTAGCTCGGAGTCAATCGAGAACAAAGAGGGTGAGATTTATTAGATTAGATCCGTTTTTGGTCAATGTGACTATTATTCGGGTGCATTAATCGATGTGTTGTGTCCATACGCAGTGCATCGCGCAGTACTGATCGTCCTTATTGATTGTTTTTACAGCTGCTGGAAGCGAGACAGAGTGCTAGCTGTGGATGAAGTGGGCCTTTAGAAGTGCGCCGCCATGGACCTGATGTCTGAGGAGGAAGACGGCGGGTGTCTGGATGGAGCCGGGAGCTCACCGAGCTCTGTGCCGCGCTACAGTCGAGATTATAGAGGCGATTCCAAAGTACAGAGCGACGCACCACAGACGTCTGTAAAATGGACCGAATTCAGAGGCGGCAGACAGACACTTCACGGTGCTGCAGGATTTTGGGCTTCTAGTGAGCTTCCCGTTGTTGTGTGGGCACATTATGCTTTGTACATAGTTGTGGTGTGTTTGTGTTAATGAAGCTCTTTCTTTGAATAAACGGTACCTTCCTGGCATTTTCCTTTCCTCAATAAATTCATTCATGTCTTTGATGATATCATAAAAAGAAAATAAATAAATGTGTGTGTGTGTGTGTGTGTATATATATATATGTGTATATGTGTATATATGTGTATATATGTATATATATATATATATATGTATATATGTATATATATATATATATATATATATATATATATATGTATATATATATATATATGTGTATATATATGTATATATATATATATATATATGTATATATATATATATGTATATATATGTATATATATATATATATATCTATATATATATAATGTATATATATATGTATATATATATAATGTATATATATGTATATATATATATATATGTATATATATATATATAATGTATATATATATGTATATATATATAATGTATATATATGTATATATATATATATATGTATATATATATATATATGTATGTATGTATGTATGTATGTATGTATATGTATATACATATATATATGTATGTATGTATATGTATATATATATATATATATATATATATATGTATATGTATATATATATATATATATATATGTATATGTATATATATATATATATATGTATATGTATATGTATATATATGTATATGTATATATGTATGTATATATATATATATGTATGTATATATGTATGTATATATATATATTATATATATATATATATATATATATATATATATATATATATATATATATATAAAATATGGGTGGGGTTTACATTTATAATGACCCAGGGTGACCAATAGCGCCAGATCTGCCAGTAAATCACGAGTGATTTTTCGTGTTTAAAAGTAGTGGTTTCATCCAATACTGAGTGCGGAAATTCAAGCCAGATCACACATTCTCTGGCCAGGCGTGGTTTCGCTGCTATTCATATGCTAATTAGAGCCGTTCGCACCTCCGGGAGCTCCACTGACGTCATGGTTCGTTTCCGACAATTTGTGGCACAGTGGCTGTGTCTCAATTCAGGGTCTGCACACTTCGAGTGCGCATTTGAAGTGCGATTACGTCATTATACCGCGGCGAAGGGTGTCCCAATTCGAAGTGTTCTCATAATGCACCCCACAAATGCGCACTCCTTTTACCTGTTTTTTGAGTGTGTACCACTACCACACTTCGTGGTCTCACATATCCCAAGATTCATCGCGCGCCCTAAGAGAAGAAATAAATAAATAAATAATGGCGACCTCAAGTGGCGCAGATCTCTCGTTTAAATGTAAGTATTGGGTTTATACTCGGTTTTTACTCCTTTGAACATCCAACGCCAGATATGTTAAACTTCAAGGGACATTAAAACCTCAAAATGTCCGTTAAAATACGTTGGTAATGCACAGCTTGATGCCTTTGGAAGTAAAGCCTTAAAGCCTTCACTTTCAAACGTTACACGTTCAGACTTATATCTTATATGGTATTGTGACTGTGGAGATGTTAGAGACTATTTTTACTTCATATACATAAATGGACCAAGATGAACAGATTCAGATCAGGCCAAAGTCCTCTGACCAGGCTGCTTTTGTCTGTTAACGTAACACAAAACATCTTTTACATCTCATTGTGTTTTAGGGAGCAAACAGAGAGCTTCATCACTGTCCGAGGTCAGAACATCATTAGTTCACAGGGAGAAACATTCCGCCGGCTGGATGGAAGTAAGGCAATAATAATAATAATAAATAATAAATAGCCGATTTGTCAGTCCTGATGTTACTTTTGGTAAATCTTTGCATCGCTGTGTTAATGTGATCTTGTGTTTACCCTTTCTCTTGCTATGAGGAGGATGAAGGAGGACATGAGGCTGCAGAGAGGATGGAGAGGCTCTTCTCTGCTCCAGAGGACAATCCTGACATTATTTCTGTTATTTAGTTAATTCATGAGTTATTTTTATATCATGTGTTCATAATTGTTTATTTTATATAATTCATCAAATAAATATTTTTCTATTGTTGCACGTTGTCTATTCCATTCAGTATGAACAGTACAATTTATAACGGCATCAAGTGCAACTTTTCAGGGACAACAGATTGAATGTTTTCTTTTATTATTAAGGTCTTAACATTTACAACTATTGACAAAATTACAGCATAAATAACCATTTACAGATTATTATTCACTATTAACAAAAACAATTATTATTAAAAGCAATATTAAAACAGTTACAGATGAGGGACAGTAACAGGCTGAGCAGGAGTCCCTGCAGTGCTGCTGGGCTGGATGGTTTCAGTGGGACATCATCTGGGTCGGTACTCAGGGTGTTTGGGGGTCCAGTCTCCTCTGTCCACCACGTCCTCCATCAACTGGGTCTGCAGGTCTGACTCGATCGACGGCTGCCATGTCATTAAGAATGTTTTGAGAAAGAGGCAAGAATTATAATTTCACAACATTAATAATAATAATAATAATAATAATAACAATTATTGTTATTATTATTATTATTATTATTATTATTATTATTATTATTAATAATAATAATCATTACAACAAACAAAAATATAATAATAACACTTTAAAATAGGAATAATGCCTTTAAAATCAAAATAAAACCATATGTGGCGACCAGCAGTTTATATGTCAGCATTAACGTAATGTATCGGTACGTTAATGACCCCAAACTGTTAGCTAGCTAATAATGATAATATTGATAACATTATGTGGGTTCAATTACAGGTTCACCTCTCCACGGTCCTCTCAGCAGGAGATAAACCAGCCGCTTCTCCTCTTCCTCCACATGCAGGAGGATTAAAAAGAAATTCAGGAATTCCTGCAGCTCAAACAGATCTGACAGTCAAACTTTACTCTTCTTGTCAGTTTCACGGACCTGCGCTGCATAAATAGTGACGTACAGGTAGGGGCGGGAACATCGGGTGACGCAACCAGGAAATGCTCCAAAGGGTAGACCGTCCCATTTCACAACAGGCTGACGCGGCCCGCAGGGTGCACCGAAGTACACTCCTTCGGTGAGACCGCAAAGGGCGGGTCCTTGAGTGTGCAGACCCTGAATTGAGACACAGCCAGTGAACGCGGAAATAAGGGAGATTTTCGGGCGTTTACGGGGACGAAAATCCCACTTTTCATGCAGTGGAAAGTAAAGCGAGTTGCATGCACAAACCTCTCGTCCAGCGTCCTTTTTATACACAACAGCCAGATTGGGTGTTTTTCTGCTACATATTAAAGCCTGTTCACGGTGTGTTTTAGCCGGTTTTCGCCTGGAAGGCTCGATGGAAATCTGGCGCTGTCTTGAACGAAGTTAAACTGAGAGAACGCGCCGTTCACAAACGCCAGAATGAACGCGTTCACAATAACGTTCATCAGGCAGAATACAGGACGTTCAGTTCACGTTCGCCCAAAATATGAACGAGTTCAAGAACGATCGTTCATTGAACGCGTTCATGCATAACACTGAGAACTACTGTAGGATGCTGACAGCCTTTCATCTTTGTATGACTAAAAATCAATCTGTTGCACATTTAATAACATCCCAAAAAAACAAACATCTGTCCTCTTTAAGAGTAAAACTCCCTTAGAGAGAAAAATAGTATTTTGTTTAGGCTTCTTTTTAAGCTAAACAATTTTTCTATCACTACATCTCTTCCTATTGGTAAATGGCCAACTGAATGGCCACACATCAACCATAACAAATTAGACATCACTGCAAATGGCAGGGTTATCCTGCTGTGTAAGGCAGCGACTATCAATTTCATATCAAGGCCACTTTGACTCCAACAAAGTAGTGAAATGGTCTGAGTGCTTATTAAAAATCTGAACTGATTTAATCAGTAATATCAGACCGCTGCTAAGCTTTTTTTTTTTTTTCATTTTCCTTTTTCTCTGTTTTGTCCACATATATTCACAATATTATCATGCAGCAGTGGAAAATATACTCAAGCTCGTTCCTTCAGTATAGGAGTTGACTGTGTTGACTGTTAAAATGTTTTAACAAGGAAATGTACTCATGTATCGAAGGATACTGTAGCATAATAAATACTGGCCATGTCTGTCTGCCTGTCTGTCTGTCTGTCTGAAACTATGTTTATTAACATATCCTAATGAAAGCTATAGTTTAAAGAGTTGACTATTATGTGAATTGTAATTGAAATAATTACGAGACAATTGTAATCATTTCTTGTAATTACGAGATCTTTTCTCGTAATTACAAGAAAAGATCTTGTAATTATGAGGAAAGATTTCATAATTATGAGATGAGGAAAGGTGCCACGTTGTGGTTCGCATTTTGATTGGTCAAATCAAAAGCACGTTTTTTTCTAGTGCGCGACTCTACTAACATTTACAGTAGTAGTAATGAAGCCGCTCTGAAGAGCTGCTGGTAGTGACTGTGGGGCAGACTGCAGTCTCTCAATCAGACCATGAAACATGCGCTACTTTTCCAGTATATGAATCTTGAACTACTTGTGGAAACAATGTTGTTTTGTTTTTTTCTCCCGTCGTCCTTTACTTTGAAATCCGGAAGCGTACCTTCCTGATACCTTCAGTTTATTACTGGGAATAATTACTGTAAAAGTCTTGTATGTATATATATATATATATATATATATATATATATATATATATATATATATATATATATATATATATATATATATATATATATATACATATATATATATAATATTATAGCAGCATTAAATGCAATAAACTAACCCTTACATTAGACAGTCCTGAATAACAAATTAATATCCAACCAGGATTTTGATTTTGTCACCCAGTAAAAAGCCAGTTAATGCACTTCGACACATGCTTTGATATGGACTGAGTAAAGGAGAAAAGAAAACAGCATGTCTGTTTCCAGTGGGAGGAGAGAGAAGATAAGGATCCTGTTGAGTTCATCTGTAACTAGCTGACAACGCCAACATCTA
Organism: Diplodus puntazzo; assembly: GCA_963678695.2. Taxonomy (NCBI): domain Eukaryota; kingdom Metazoa; phylum Chordata; class Actinopteri; order Spariformes; family Sparidae; genus Diplodus; species Diplodus puntazzo. The sequence continues at coordinate 25,148,612 of OZ023175.1, read as the reverse complement.
CCTTAATAGCTATGGGAGACTGAACCCGTCAACATCACAAATGCATAAAGAAAATATACAGGAATAAATGTGTTTGTGGAAATTACAAGGGGAAACATGCTGATGAAAACTAAAACAGAAATTGTAAGTAAATTCATTTCAAAATGTATAAATTAGATAATTATATGGAAAATTAATTAAATCGTTTAATTAATATGGTAAATAAATACAGATGGAAATTAAAGCAGAAATATTTATTTATGTCACATTGTCTACATTTTTTTCAGTAAACGCATTGGTGCATTTAATGGGATATTAATTGTATTTATTAAGGCATTTCTATATATACTTTATTTATTTCTGACTGTGCCAGGTTCAGTACTATATAATATCTTGTATTATATAGTTGTTATCAAAAACATTTTATGAAATAGTTGCCTATCTACATAGTTGTGCCTTGTATGCGGCAGAAGATAGGATCTGTTTGGAATAATGTTTCTTTCCTATACTTCCTTTGTAGTCCTGTTTTGCTTTCTACCAACTCCTGAAAGAAATATCTGGCAAGCTCCAAAATGCACCACTGTGTTCACCAGCTAGTTGGTGATTCGGTCTGCTGTTTGGTGCTTGGCGTGTTGGTTAATTATAGTTGTTTGCTGAAGACAGCTGCCTGCTGGCAGGTTGATACTATGAGAGTTTGCAGGCTGGAAAACCAAATCAAGTGCCAAAAACAGACCAGAAGGTTTCATAGGGCTGAGAGGGACTGCAGGGTTTGGTGATGTTTCTCTGTGGCTTTGTCACTAAAAGCCAGCCCTTTCACACCAAGCATATCCATTTAATCCATTGGTGATATAAAAATATTGAAAAGTGCCACTTTAAAGCCGAACTAATCTTGCACCAATAATCAACAAATTAATATTCAAACTCCATGTAGAATTAATGATAAATGTGCAAACATGGCTTCAAATATAGCTGTGTGACAGCACCTTAATCTGCATGGCTGTTAATCACCCGTGCACACCAGATATTATTACAAAGTTTAAAAGCTGAGTAATAACACTTTAAAGAGGCTTATTGAAACTCAGTTGCAAGCATTCTGCATGCAACCTTGTCCATGAAGCGAATTCATAAGTCTGCTTGAGATGAAGTTTTGCAAGCTCAACTCTCACAGCAGATAGGGACTCCTTTATCACTCTGTCTCTCACAAAGTAACTGTGCCGCTTGCGACAAAATATGCAAGTTCAGTTTTTTGTTTTGTGAGGATTTGTGACCTGTGTGTGTGCCACGCCTTCGTTTTTACCAACACCAAGTGTAGGCAGTTCTACGGAAATGTGATATATGCCATAATGCTATATATGATTATTACATAAATACATCTTTTGTGTATATGGAGGTTTATGACATGTATGAAATGCCCCAAAAACATTGTGTATGTACTGTGCATACATTAAAAGAATAATTACTGTAGCATGCTGGCGGTAGGTGAGTTGAGTTTCCAGAATGCTTTGATACAATGAGTTTGAAGTCATCAGCCAAAGTAACCAGTGTTTAAACATGTTCTTAAGCAGGGGTGATGTTCTTCACAAATGTTTCCGATTGTGTTATCTTCTTCACGAATGCTCTCAATGCTCGTGTTCATGTGTAGAGACCCTGGCGATACTACAAGCAGTTTCATGTTGTGTCAACCTTCTTAGTGTTTTAAAAATAACGATTTTGATGCTAGCTAAAAAGTGCCCCATGCACTCCCATTGAAAATGAGTTTGAGCCAAAAACAAAAGTGCCTTTTTCATCGTAATTATGCTTTTACACGAAGGTTTGACCGATATCCATTCACAAAAAAAGCCTAGGTTGCATTTTGGTGAGAGTTTCGCTTTAACCTAACCAAGTAGTTTGGTACCTTTATTTAGGAAGCCTAGTCAAGGCCAAACTTTGACTGTGACTTTGTGTTTCAGTTGTTGTGTGTGACTGGCAGAGAACATGAAATCCACCATGCCAACTCCTGGCTCTTACCACTGTGACCATGTTGTCTGATTCTTTTACATCATTGTTAATTAAACCATAATATTAAGGTTATGTAGATTATGAAATACTTGCAATGCTCAAAGGATGAGTGAAAGACAACCGAAGGACCCTCCAACTCAGTAAACAACGTTTTTCTTGCTGAATTCACACAGCAGAATTTCATCTACAAGAGTGAAATTCATCCATAATTCATAACGAGTTTCACTCTGATGCCACATAATCAGTTTTTCAGACATATTTCATTGGAGTAATCAAACATTCAGACAGTTGGCAACACACTGCACACTCACAGAAGGACACAAATCACTAGGTCTGTATCTCTGTTTGGTTGTGTGCATGCAGCTTTTTCCGTATGCATTTGCACACACACACACACACACACACACAGTGTATGTGCACACTGGAGCACATACAGTAGGTGTGCAGAACAGTAATTACTTCATATAATAGTGCTGGCAGGCAGTGGATGCCAGTATCAAAGACTCTGGGATGGTTTGCATGTCAGACACAAGGATGAGCTGCTGCTGGCAACAACAAGGCAGCAGTCATTAGTTATTATGTATTTATTAGCCATGTCTAGCAACAACTTGGATTAGTTTACGATGTAACTACATTTAGATTAAGAAAAGTGACACACTTTTGACATTAGATCTTGCCAAGAATATTTATGGCTGGTTACGCATTAGTCTATAGTTAATTTGCATACATAGGCTTCACTCTGTTCACTAATGACATCGCTGGAGTGGCGTGAGGTAAAAGGTAAAGCACGCTCAAAGAAGACTAGACTGGGAACCTACATTTTGTAGCAGCTCTAAGTCTATGTCGTGCCACATTTAGAACAAAAACCGTGTTGCCATGTCTGAGGATGGCTTGCTGCCAAAGATCACGTTGCTGCTAGCAGGGAAAGAGAAATTGTGATGTGCTGGAACGTCGAGATATGGTGTTACTTAGGTTACATTACCTCAAGCCAAAGTATGTTATGACATGAAAAGCTACTGCGACTTATCTAGATCTGTCCCAAACGATTATTTTTCAAACGATTAATCTAGCGATTATTTTTTCGATTAGTCGACTAATCTAATGATTAATTTAACGTTACATGGCCAAACAAAAGTAACGTAGTAACTGTAACAGTCGTTGGTAACTTATATAAGGAAAAAATACCGCAGTTGTAGGCGGAGCAGCGTCTATCCTCCCGCCTGTCCTACCGACTCTTCATTGCATTTCTGCCCGAAAAACAGCGTCTGTCACCGGCAAAAACCTTTAACTCCCTCAAGTGGTTGTGTTGATATAAATCACCGCGACGGTCAGCCCTCCCAACCAAGACTTCAGTGAACTTTCCCCCAGAAAACAGCCTCCATCCCCGTGAGTGAACAGTTACTGATGGCGATTATGTAATTATGTATTTAGCACGACAATGCAACTCTTTCACCTTCCAGGATGTTTAGGGGGCCAGGTTCTCAATCACTACACATTATAAACAGGCCGCAGGTTTAGATTGACAGGGGGGACACCTGGGAAACGCACCGATGTCATCATCATGACATCTCTTTCGGAGCCGCAGCCCCGGCTTTCTGTGTGAATTACACAGCAGTTCGTCTTTACTCCAGCGGTGCTTCGCTCTGTGTGAATGACCATCGGCGGAGAATTGACAAACCGCCGCTGTGGAGTTAATGCAGCGTCTCTGTGTGAGAGGGGCTATTCTCAGCCTCCGCGGGTCCTACTACTTCCTGTTTGGGATGACACATTGACGCAAATTATTCATGTTGACAAATTTATGTCGTCGATTACATGGACTACGTCAACGCATTGTCCCAGCCCTAGACTTGGAACACATGGAAAAGCACTTTGAGAGCAAGAAGGATGAGCTAGAACTCAAGCTAGCCAGGAAGGACAAGTTATCCATAGCTCTCGCAAGCGACTGCTTGATAGCACTTAAAAATAAAAGTCAACTTTACAACTACCTGTGACTAACGTGTCAGTGCTGACTGAAGATTCAGTCCAGGGTGCTCGTTTCTCTGGCACTGCCACAGCCACAATACATTATAAGTTGGACTGGGCAAAACTAGTGTGTTTCTCAGTCAAAGCCTCTCTGTTGGGCAAATGTCAGACGACCTTACAGAGAAGCTGACACAGTCAATGAGAAGCTCATTCAGTCAATGGAGCGCCTGACCAAGAAAGCACCTCTGTATTTCAAGTCATTTTGAATTTTAGGTTTTCTTGATAATTAACCGGTTATCAGTTAATGGGTGTATGGTAACGGCATGGGTGTAGGGCCAAATTAACTGAAGCTGTCATCCCTAACTTGCTCTTATACTGAGTCAATGAGTAACTCATTCTGTCCTCATTGCTGGTGATAATTTATAAAAAATCTCATTGTGTTGATATTTTGTGTACCATTAGTCATCCCTCCAATTTTGTCACAATATAAATATCAAGGTATTTGTTCAAAATATCCTGATTTTACATTTGGTCACCTAGTCCTAATATTTATGGAGGGCTTTAGAAGAGATTTCAAACTATCAAGATACAGTTTCATATTTTTGTTTCAATTAGGTTCCAATATGTGATTATGGCTGTGGAGGACTTTGGGCTGGGGATTGGGAGCTTGGATGAAATAAGAGTATGTGTGGAGGGCCTTGTGGACATGCAGGGATCTGGACTTGAGTGTGAGAGTGTGTGAATGTGTTTGATTTGGGGTGGGGGGTTGGGGGGTTGACTCTTAGACATTAGAACATGTATGGCACCTTTGTTTTTGTTTTGTTTGTTTGTTGTTGTTGCTTTTCTTTTATATGTATGCTTACATGTATAAACGTGTGTGTCTGCGTGTGTATATGTATATGTGACCGTATATGTGTGTGTATATATATATATATATATATATTTTTTGTTTGTTTGTTTGTTTGTTTGTGTGTTTGTTTCTTCTTTTTGTGTGTGTACTCTCTTTTTTGTCGCTGTTATTTGGATTTATTTTGTTTTATTTTTTTTATTTTTTTTGAACATACAGACAATAGTATATTGTTTGCCACAAGGGAATACACATTTTTTCATTTTCTTTTATTATACTGATTTTCACTTTTTGCTATATGTTGACATGAAAAATGAATAAAAAATTGTTAACAAAAAAAAAAGATACAGTTTCATATGTATGTGTGTTGTAGCCTAAATATATTATATTATCTTTAAGGGACACTGTGTGCCCATCCACAGTTTATGTTAGTGGCCTCGAGCGGATTGCTAAGTAAAAACTGACATTTTGTGCAAAGTTTCAATGGGACAACACTGTTGTAAATACAAATTCAGGCTCCTTTCTTATGGACCACGGGCCCACAGGACCATCTACCTCTCCTGGCTCCCGCTGCCTCACATATTGATGCTCATGGATCATCATGCTTTAGATCATTGCTTTCCTCTGTTTGACTATCTCCTTATGTCTATATTTCCGTAAACTTTGATATCTCTCTGTCTATTACTAATTATCTTGTGTGGCCTTCCCTCATCCAGGGCACCATGGTGGAGAGGAGGTCGTGTGGCTTGGGCACCACTTGGCGATGCCTTGGCATGCTCAGTCATCCTCTTTGATCCACACACTTTACATTTATTATAATTTGTATCAAATATTTCTGTTAATGCAATTGCATGTCTGTCTGTCCTGGGAGAGGGATCCCTCCTCTGTGGCTCTTCCTGAGGTTTCTTTCATCTTCTCTTTTTTTTTTTTCATCAACGTGGCAAGTTTCTCCTCACTGAAATCGAGGGTCTAAGGACAGACGATGTCGTTCACTGTGCAGATTGCAAAGACCATTGAGGCAATGTCATTGTGATTTTGGGCTATGTAAATAAGAACCAATTTGATTTGATTTTATCCCACATCTGTAATGACTTGTCAGACGTAATGTTGGTGCTAACTACCTACAAAACACATAAAAATACATCATAAAAATGTTTGTCTTGAATGCTTGTGTCTTGAACTAAAGTTCAAGAAATTACATAGTGTAGAAACAAGTGACAATGGGCGCCCCACCATCCAGCTTATTACAAGACAAAGTACCATGAAAATTCTTTTGAATTTATTCTAAAGTAAATGAAGTTACCAGATGTTGCTTTAAGATAAGAAAAAGTATTAAATTTGAATATGATGCCAGGGCTTTCAATTGTATGTTCAAGTCTGGCTGCAGACAGCCTTAAAAAATATTCCTTGAAAAAGCTTCTAACTGAAACATTTCATTATAAATTGCTGAAACTACTTGACACTCAATCACTCCAACCTGGACTGCCTCGCTTTGGATCTCTTCCCCTTACAAATTTTAATAGCTCAACCCCTAGGCACCTCTTTAAATTTGCAAGTGGACTATTATTTGAAAATTATGGCCATTAAAAGTGACAGTATGTTCAATGGCTGTGTCACAATTTGTGACATGAACGCTGTATGGTAGATGGAAGATTGAGTGTTCATAATGTGCTAGAAACCAAAATACAGTAATTCCTAATGTTATACAAGCATCTGTGAACTGTATTTTCTGGGCTGGATCACAGCCAGTATCAGTGCTCATACGCAGCCCATAAAACCACACTTTCAGAAAAGAGAGATTTACTGAGAGACTAATGCCAACTAAAGTGCTGATTTGTGGTGAGTGGAAATCAATAAGACCAGCTACACCTACATATCAGTTCAAACCAATTTAATTTGCTCTATCTTGCTAAGGTTACCTTTGGAATATATGCTGTTGCTCGATAGGTGACATTTCAAGTAAAACTACTTCCCTGTCAATCGTTATGACTAAGATTTCACATGGAGCCAGCAGCGAGAGAAATGTTTTAATCTCAGGTTCTGCTCTGCATGGTTGGCTACCTCAGTGTTTTATTCAACAATATGTGCTTTGTTTATTATGGTCTAGGGATGTAGTAACATGGAAAGCAGTTTTGTGTGTTAGCTAAATAGCAATGTTTATTTATAGATTTCACATGAACTGAATGGATTTCCCGTATGCAATTATCTCAGCCCCCACAGGACTATTGTAAAAAGACTAAATGATTTCTAAATTGTGTTCCATCGATAAGAGAGCATTTATCATGTTAAAAAGATTCCTCCCCTCCACGTTTTCCCATTATAATGGATATTTTGAGTTGAGATGGTCTTTTGCAATGATGTCTCTTTCACTTCCTATCTCCTCTACCAGAAATGTGTGATGCTTCTTCTGACCGCGGTGACATTGCTCACAAATGTAACTGTTTTGTGAAAACTTGGTTTGCCTTCACCCCTGTCTGTGAACAGCTGTCCGACTACATTTCCATTAAGAATCTCGGTAGGTCCTGGGCCCTTACTTCCTCAAAATCTTTTTCTAGCAAATCCTTAATTTTATAAAGGACAGCCTCTTCACTTCTGCTTCCCAGTGAAGATTATTCACCTTTTTTATGCGGGCAGTTACTCAAGGACTCAGTGATTCAGCAAAAATGGTGAAATAAAATGATAGTAACTTACTGCGCCTTCCAGCTCAGGACAAAATACTTCTCCCAGTGCCATAATATTAAAGGTTAACTTTGATCATGTCATCTTCAAACTTTTCACAAGCACAGCTATAGCCTGATTCCCACCACACCCCCCGTTTTATGAAGATGTCAACAGTCATCCAAGTAATCATTTACTACTCAGTGTCTGCCCACCTGCTAGCTGGAAGACACAGGAATCAGAAATGGAGTCATCAGAAGATAAAGAGCTTACCTTTCCAGGTCTGACAGGATAGCCTTTGAGGAGACAATCCTGTCTGTCATTGTCCATGTCCAAAACACTGAAACCTCAAACAGGTGTTATGGACATAAGTAGTAGCATCCGGCCAGTCAGCCCAGTCGCCACAATAAAATGTCATCAACATTGCTGCAAACCCCAGATAGGCTTTTATGTTTTCATAGGCTACATAGCATACTGACAACTTACATACTGACAGCTATTGTTTTGATTGCGTTGTCACAGTACAGTTGATTAATGTGCATTGTAAAGTCCATAGCTGTGGTACTCAAATACAAATCTTAAAGGGCCACAAAGATTTTTTGCAATGACTCAAAGGTCCATGTATTGAGGTCGGTCCGGCCACATGCAATAATACTGTAATATTCAAAACAAAATCTCCTTTTCATTCAAAACAACAACAAAAATCCGAACTTAAATAAAATGTAATTTCCATTTTGACATAAATTAAAATACATAGTTGAATATTTCCTCTTTTTGTTTGCCTTCAAACATTGTGTCCATCACTTCAGTCATGCATTATCTTATTATTTCTGCATCTGAGAATGGCTTCTTGTGCTTACCCAAAATCCACACCACTCTGAGTGAGCACTCTGTTGCTTTGTGTTGTGTCATAGATGTGACAAGAATCCTGCTTGCAGCTTAATTTGACGATTTCAGTGCATTTATTTTTGTTGTTCTTACCTCTTAATTTTGAGGAAATGTCTCCTATGCTTCGTCTCATAATGCCGTTTCAAACGGTGATCTTCATCACAGCTATAGTCCCCTGGCATATTAAGCACATGGGTCTTGTGCTGGTTGGAGGGAGACTAAATGCACTTTCAGTCCATTCCTCTTCGAATTGCCGATTTTCACTGTCCACTTTTGTCCACATGGAGTCAATTCCCGGTATACACGTGCTGACCCAACCAAAACACATAGTGAAGGAATAACAGTTCGAGGGCCACAAATTGGAGGCTGGCGGGCTGGATGCGGCCCAGGGGCCGCCTATTGAGGACCACTGGTCTATAGAAAGGTCTCATGTTTTGACCAGGAAAATTCCAGGAACAATACAAAAAACAACCTACTAAGACAATGCTAGGCTAAACATGGGAGCTGCTCCCGTGCTTATTGTTTAGCTATCGTTGGCTGCAAGAATCAGCACAAAAGTCTTCATATACTCCCATCTGAGGATGTGTAGACCAAATGGATTTACTTTGTTTTTGATTGAAATATGATAATGGAAATGTCCCCAAGACTAGAGACTATGGGATTGTGTATTTTAGAGTAGGACATGTCTGGTAACTTGAGAAGACAAAGGATGTGTACATTTCACTACGGATTACATTACAGACTTATCAACAAAGCCCAGTAACTGTACAAGCTGCAGTAAAGATCGATACCGGCTGTCTCTGACCAAACTTTGACTTGGAAGCTGCACGTTTTGCCATGTTTCATGTTATTTTGTAATTCTGTACTTTTAAATCAGGCGTTACTGCATTTCTCAGCTAATGTGGCTTTGTCCTTTCTGGGGCGAGGTTAGACTAATGTTGTGATATTTAGAGACAGGAGACAGTCAAACTGCGCAACACCATACAAAGACCAAATAAGTTGTATGGTTAGTGGCCCGCATGGCAGTGAGACCAATGATAATATGGATTATATTCCTTCTCAAAAATGTGTAGTGCCTCTCCCAGGAATCTAAATAGACCAATAGAGCAGGAGACATGGTTAGCAGTGCTGGATCAGGGAGGCCCGAGCTGACCAATCAGGGCACATTGGGCTTTTTTGGAGGGGAACTTAAAGGCAGGAGCTAAAACAGAGCATCTAAGAGTCGAGAAAACATATGTTTTTAAAGCATTGGAGAAAAAACATTAACCTGAAAATGAGCATAAAACTGTATGTTCCCTATAGTATAACACTGATTAGAGACTTGAATCTCCAACAACTTCACACTTGAGTTCAATTTATCTCAGATGACATGAGCCTTGACTTGAACTTATCTCAAATGACATGAGAATAGACTTCGACTTATCTCTGATGACGCAAAAGTTGATATGCATTTAACTTGAATGCCATGAGGCTTTACTTTCCACAGAATGTCAGTGTAGCCTCAGTCAGATATATGCAGATGGATGCCATCAATCCAGCGACTGAAGCTGACGGACTATGAATTTTCATTGCATACGACTGCATAAGATCCAGATACTCCTCTCAGTATCCACCAGCATAATATCTAGATGTCTGGTTCAGTTAGTAAATATTCTACTCAAGTGTCATGAAGCAATTTAAAATGCTCAAACTGTCAACATTTGACTTGATATCTCAATTGCAGTACTAAATTAGTGCCAGCATTGCCTCTGAATTATAGCTGACTGCAAACACCTCATTCCTATGCTGAAGATGATATACACTCTATACCATTCATAATTAATTCAAACATTATGTGCTTGCAGATTTTTTTTTTCTTTTCTTTTCGTTACTGCTGAACCCTACATGCTTGTTTTGCGGTTAATTTTCTCTTTGTTCATCTTCCAACCTTTATCCTTTAAGCTACTATTTGGGACAAACACTATACAGGGTTATGAAAAGCCACACATAGCAAAGACAAATGTTTCAGCTTTAAAGTAGGTAAGATGTTAAGTTTTGCAAAAATTCAGTTAATTTAGTAAAACCTCAGAGTAAGTATTTTGTTTTCCTAATATGTAAAATCTTCACACCAATAAATCTTTTACTGAATGCCTTGATAGACTTTATCTACTGTACATCCAGGAAAAAGTTCTGTTTGTCTGGTTTAGATAAATACACTGAGTATCCTTTTGTGACTACAGTACGTGTCATGCCTGAATTACTCATCACACACAAGACATGATATGTAGCATGCCCATGTTGGAGTTAAAACAGAATGCTAAAGGTCAAGATCAAGCGTTTCTGGTGGTTCATATTTATCTCATAAAGTATGTTTAGGTTAATAAAAAAAATGGCACATTATCCATGATAAAATTATTTAACAGCTTTTATTGAATATGAGTTATGTGTATTAAAATTACTTTTTAATTTACATACTTACAGTTACTGTATGTATTAAACACTACTTGAATAACTGAAAATAAGTTGTTGTGCACTTTTACTGGTTGCCAATCAAAGACTTTGAACACTTTACTTGAAACTTGCTTGTCAAGACTTGGGTCTCTAGTACTGGCAATAGGAAGAGCTTGACACAAACAAATAAAGTCCAGCCCAAATACAGACATGAACTGTATTCTTGCATGCTACTTAATGCAAGATTTGATGCCAATAACAGGGCCAACGGAGGGAGTGGCTTTAAATAAAAGATAACATCAAATATAAAGAAAAAGCCCTAACCCTAACCCAGCAGTTAAGATAAATAAAGGCCATTAGTTGAGGAAATATGGTATGCAACTTGTGATGGGACAAATAACATGTTCTTCCCCTTACAACTTACATCTTAAATGAAGAAGAGGCTGGAATGGCACTCACATTGAGGATCTGAATCAAATTGTACTCACTCATAGATACCAGCCACCTAAATATGCCTGTTTATCTTTTGCTTTTCATCAAGAGCCATGCATTAACCCCCGAGAAATTAATATACATGTAAAATAGCCCACCTCGCAATGTTAAAGAAAGTGAAAAAAATCCTGGGTCTGTTCCTTTGTCTGCACCAAAGTTTTATGGGGTTGTTTTTGGTAAATTGTTGATATTGCTGTGTAATGGACAGTGGCACTGTTCAACAGCACTTATGCAGGTGGCACATTACTGGGACAAAAAGCAGGCTGCAGTCGGGATTTCCTTTCCTTATCCGGAGAAATTCTTAAAATAACGGATTACTTTTCGAAAAAAATAACAAAGCTACTGATTCCTTGACGCACGAAACTAACGCGCTGCGTTACACGAAAAAAGTAATTAGAGTACTCTAACGCGTTACTTTGTAACGCGTTACCCACAACACTGCCACACACACAGTATGTCAACACACTCTCTATTGAGCGTGCACACAGCAAACACAAGATACATTTAATCATAAAAAATATCTAAATTACATCTCTAGAAGAGAAAATGAGTGTTAACATTACTCTAAATGTCAACAATATTCTCCTTTTAAAGACCTATTTTCCGTAATGTAGTTGCTCAGTGCAACTGACAATGGACTTGGAAAGTGCTTTGACAATGATGGTGTGTTCCCATGGAAAGCGAAGCAGACTTTTCCTCTACATACAGACTATGCATAGACACAAATATATGCAAAATGTAAGTCTATTCACGTGAATTAAAAATACTCAACTTTTAGCAAAGTTTATTACTTGTTGTGTGGGGGGTTCCAGGCAGATCGTCAGCTGCCACAACCTGGGAGCTCTGGAGAGAGTGTCAGTTGCAGAGCTAAACCCTCTAGAGGTATAAACACCCAAAGTCACATCAGATTCATTGGGAGGAGAGCTCAGAGATTACCCAGTGGAGTGATCTTCACTCCCATATATCAACCAGACTGCAGCAGCGATGGCTGAGGTGAACTCCAGTGTTGATGGACTATAACATTGACTGCAGACTGGAGCTGGAGGGAATTTTTACTTTATGTTATAAATGCACAGAGGAGAGGAGGGAGAGAAGAGAGATACTTATAAATACTCTGGTGACTGTACAGTTCGTTGATACACACAGACACAAACACACCATTGATGCATGCAGTTCCTCACTAGCTTACACTTAATGTACAGTAAAGAATTACAGCTGTTTCGGACGAATAAACATGTGCAGGAGTAACAAGAAAAAAATGTCTCCCAATTCAACTCACACAAGCAACGCAAAAACATGTAAACACACTATTTCCCTGACTGTCTCTCACTGTGTCAACCTGCTAATACCTCTCCATTGATGTGAGAAGAGTGCCACTGATTTTGCACCTGCCTCTCCCACACTTTCCATTGCTAATCAAATTTCCTCTGTTGTAGAGGTCAGTCCACAGGGATAAATCAGGTCTACCTGTAAAAAATTAAGAAAGTGGCAGAAGAAAGCACCAGATCTGTGTGGAGCAAGAAGAAAACTGTAATATTTCTGAAATTAATATATCAAACAATCACAAATGTCATATTTCCATCAACTCTTTGTTTGACATTGACTGAAGCTCTTATAATTCATCTCATAGTAACCGCTTCCTCTCCGATGGTTTAATGGCGCCACACTGGAGAATTAGCACCTTTAACTGTTAATCTTATTGAACCAGTTCCTTATAATTGTCGGAGAGAATTGGCAACCTCTTTTTCTGTTTTTTTTTTTTTTTTTTGGAAATCTGGTTCAAATCCAAATTATATTTCGACGGTAACTTGGCCTGACCAATGTCTGTGTTATTAAGGTCCCATGTAATTAAGAAGTAAAATAATTTGACCATTTACTCAAGACGCTCAGTAGAATCTATACTGTGTGTCATCCTAGGAGAGAAATGATTTAAAACTGTGCTTGCATGAGAGATATAAATAAGCAGTGTTTAAAGCAATACCCCAGGTATACAGATAGTCAGAAACTACAGATCCTTTTACAGAGAAAAACACTTGACCTAAATCTCAAGGTAAAATAAATGTGTCACGAGTAAAAACAAGCTGTTGAATATTGATCACTGGAGTCTTTTAAATAGCACGAAACTTGAGAATGAGCTGAAATTGTTATTATCCTACAGGGAGCTCAACACACAGCTTTCAAATGAGGATGGCAACGATGACGTACACATGTTTTTACAGTCCCTGTATTTAAACTTGATATTTCAGCCAGATGAAACACAACACATTTGATGCTCAAGTGGTTGTACTACAATATAAGATACTTAATTATATGTATAGGATATACCATCTCCCACCAATGCACAGTGGGACATAAATATGCATATATAGCGCATAATTATTAGTACAAGGCTGCATATTGCCAATGCCTACAGCCTCGGGTCTATCCTCTTACCTGCATAAGTCATGAGTAAAGCTGGAGAGGAGACTGAATTGGGCAATTGTACTTTCACGTGATTTAATGAAGCACAACTAGCCTTAGTTGCACAGAGGCCACATTTGTCTTGGCTTTCAGACCTTGGATTAAGTGTTCAAGGAGAGAAGGGGTCTAGTGGGACATTGGCTCTCACTGTAGGGAGGGACAGAAAGAAGAAAATGTGAATTCTCATTTCCATAGATGATTTGTCGGGTAATGTTGATAGAGACAGCAGTGGAAGGTCATTTTTGATGTGCAGTAGATTTGTCTCAAAAATCATTCAGGGATCCCCAGGACTAAAAATGAGGATGTCTACGACTTGTTTTACGCTAAAACCCACATATAGGCCCTGGGATGAAGAGGTCACATATCTATTAGTGCAGAAAAACAACATAAAACATGTCACACAACACTGTGGTCAGGCCATTCTGCACACAAGCACAAACCAGGGGATCCTCCACTTTCTCTCCTCGCTTTGTTTCCCATAGATTTATACTCACTAATCAAAACAAATCAGGGTGGCATCCTTCTTGTTGACAGCATATAGCACTCAGGAGAGTTGAGTCATTTGATCTGGATTGCTGGCTCTCCCTCGCCACTGACTGTTGCTTATAGCAAGGGGCTCACAAATCTCATTGTATTAACACTAGCTTGGCTGAGAAAGGGGATTTAGGCCTCAGAGCTGCATCCAGTATTGACTCTGTGCGTCTTATACACTGGGCTTATAGTAGCCTCCTTGGACGTACAATGATGTGCAGGGAGGAAACTGTTCACAACTATGACAGAATACAATCAAAAGAACAAGCTAGCTAAAAGTAATGCAGTTTAATATGACAGTCCTGCAATTAATCCTGTGATAATGGTTATCATGTTCCCTTTTATTCAAAACCTTTTTGAATTGGTACTGATTTGAACTTCCTGTTCATTTTGGAGGGTTTAGTTTGTGGTGCTGTTAATTTATTAAAGTTCCTCATTTAGAACTGTGTCTAATATTCTGTTTAACCTTTTTATATCAGTGCTCTCAGAGTAGCAGGTCAACAACTTTACCGCATGACCATCATGAGGAGAGAAAAAAAGCTGATGATTTGTTTTTATGTTTGTTTGGTTTTTGTGTACTTCCAACTGTCATTATTCTAGCGGCTTTTAAAAAATGACCAATTGTTCAACTTCTATGTATACTGTATAATGCAATCCAATTCACTGCAGTTGTTGCCTGGTGTGCCAATCACTTTTTTACAATTTTACATTTTCAGTGGAACCGAGTTAGAGTTTCTACTCACATAAATGATTTATTCATCGAGCTATTTATTTCTTTTTGATTCTGGCAGTCCTACATGACATCAGGCTAGCAGCAACGACAACTTATATTTTCCCTCCATGAGGGATGATGGTTTACAGGGTTGGAAACTAAACGATGCATGAATGCAGCTGGAATGGGGATATTTGTGAAAGATGGTGCAGAATGTGCAATGAATATGTTGAAGAGACAATGAAACACATTAATGATGAATGACGAAGGGTGAAAATGTCATTAGGGTTGTCTTGTATCGTGTGTATCAACCTAGTAGTAATTTACATGGACATGACTTTGAACTCAACTCCCTCAATCCATATGTAGCTATTCCTTATCAGAATCTAATTGGTTGTAGTTTGAAGAAGTGGCTGAAATAGCTTGGTTTAATTAGTTCATGGTCTGTGGATACTGTAAGTAATTAAAATGACTGACTGTAATTCAGGCTTTAAGGTTATCTCAAGGTGTCCATCCAAATTTCATTAATTAGTAGCCAACTATATTCTCAGAGTATCAGCTGATTACACCACTTTACCACATTTTCTGACACTTTCTCACTAACATCTATAACAGTCAGTTGAATCTGTTCAGCCTTGCTTCCCTGGTTATAATCCAGCCAGACCTAATAAAGAAACCTTCATTCATGCTAAGGTGGTTGCTCCGTCTGCTTCTCAATGAGCAGGCAGCAGCTCTGTGCTTGTTACACACTGCTAAGAACTCGGAATATATCATTTCAATGAATTAATGATGACTGGATGCTAAAAATGTCAACTGAGCTACATCAAAGCAAACACACGTATATCAATCTCCTGTTGAGATCTGAAAATGGTTACATAAAACGATGACATTCAGATGATGTGCATCAGATTTGTGGCGTGGAGGGGAAAACACATCAAAGTCAAAAGACCTTTCAGCTAATTAATTTGTCCTTTCTGAAAGGATTAATGCTCAGGTGGTTTCTCACTCAGATTATTTTTAACATCTGTTTTATGAAGCATCATATTAGTGGCTTGCTCCAGTAGCACACCAGTATAGATCCTATTGTGTCCCAAGAAAGCAACTGTAAAATGATGAGATCGTAGGCAAGGTAGATTGAGGTAGATTATTAAAGATATTTCCTTGCATCCCGAAATAATCATAACATTGATCTCTGATATTCGAGCTACCTGCAAAATGATGTGCTGGAGACAAATAGATAACATATGACAATTGCAGTGCAGTGTATAGATGTCATTAGGACTATATCAAACTGCATGTTTTTGGAGCTGAGCTGAGTACAAATTCTCAGAAGTCTGTTTAAAATTTGTGTAATTATCTCGAAGCTTCTGAAGATTCAAAATATTTCAGGATGAATCCCAAGGAAATAACTATAACATGATGAATAACACATCTAATTTTTACGCCTTTTTTCGATGTTTCTGGTGAAGTTGTCAAAACATGCTTTTTTTGCATGCACAACCATACTTGTTTTTTTTTTTCTAACAAGTGACACCACCAAGTGACATCACCCTGGTCCTGTTTCAACTCTCAGTCGAATTTTTTAATTTAGCAGATCACACAGGCAAAATAATGCAAAAGGTGAGCAACGTATCCCTAAAAGAACAGGGTGATTCTGGGATGACAGAACACAGCATGCTGTTACATACTCAGCCTGTTCTCACTCTGAACTTGTGAAATATAGCAGCCTGGTCAGTGGCTCTACACTTATGACAATGAGGTACCGCTCTAGAGTCAAATCTGGAAGCATTCTTCTAGTGCAGTGGTATAAAGAACAAGAAGTGTGTTGCTGATCTTAGTTTGAAGTATAAGACTAAGCTGCCTTGTCTGACGCTTTGAGTGAGAACATGTGGACATACTGCAGCACATGTGAAGGCTTTGTGCAGCAATCTTCTTTCTAGATGCATCATATACACTTTTCTTTATTCTGGACAGATTTCCAATACCAAATACTGATATCTTAAATGTGTCTTTACTCGTACTTAACAACAACAGTTCACATTCATATTCCGTGTTGTGATCAGGGCATCGAGGTCTTTGGAAAACAGGCATCTAACTAATAATAGTCTTCAAAAACATCAAGGACAGGACACCTTCAGGTTTAATTAAAAACAGAAAACAAACATACAAACAAACAAAATAAAAAACAACTATTCAGCAACTTGTTGATGCTGACCAAAGGAACATCTCAAAGATACTATACAACTCTGCCCCACCCCGTTGTACAGTATTGAAACCCAGCCTATTAATTCAACCTGGCCTATCTCACCAGGATTCTAAAATGGTGGCCAACAAAGCCACATCATGGCATAATTTGGGTGAAGAAAAGTGGTCTAACTGCACATTGTTGCCTGGAGGCAACAAAAGGAAAAAAGAAAAAACAGTTTTAGTATATAAATACAAACAAAATACATCTTTAAACAATTAAACATACTTCTTTGTATATTCATGCAGATGCATAGATTGCTTCATAGAAAGTCATTTCTATTTATTTATACATGTTAAAAATAAATTTGTCTGATTTTATGGAACTATGTACCTCACTAAAGGAGTGACTGACCTCAAGATAAAAGATCAAACCCACTGAAGACCCTCATTGCACTGGACACAGACATGATATATATTACCTGTATTTCTCTTTTTTAATTAAAGCGGCAGTGTGAGGACCATAGTTTGCTGCTTGAGGGTTAAACAGTTCTATTTTTTTTTTCTGCAGTATCGGTACAGCAATACCAGCTGCACAATCATGCTCCCCTCTCCTACAGAAGGTGACACAGGCACCACAGTATAGTGTCCACATAGCCCAGCCTCCTACAGAAGTACATTAACTTTGATGCTGTTGTGCTCAACTCACGGTACACAACCCTAGTTATACTTATCTTTTGATTAGAATTAAAAATGTTATGCCTTCAATGTTGTCTTAATCCTTCCACTGAGTATCGATCACATATTTAATCAAAGTTAAAAATCCAGTAACATGACTTGTTTGGCTTATGGAGTCCAGAAAAAATAAGTTATTTCATATTACATGATGCAAACATTTAAATATGCCTGTAATTTAAGTATTAACGTTTGAGAGAAGCCTATAAAGGCTCAATAAACATGTTATCTTCTGATTGATGTTCCAATCACAACATTTTTATGAAAATAACCACTTCCATCCATCATCTTCTAATACTATGGAGCACAAATTTGTGCACAGACACAGTAGAATGATAACGAAATCTCACAGATAATAACATGCTATTATTCTTCAAAAATGTCTTAGCGTTGCAGGCGCAGTATCAGAACTATGATGATGAATAGACTTTACAAAAACCTTATGTGCCCCGGCTCATATCACCTCTTTGATTTGGCTTTCACAGCTTGTTTTGAACTGTGCAGTAAAGGGGCTAAGAGTTCTGCTTCTCTTTCAGCACCTTTATAATCACATTTCTGATGTGATGTGAGATGAGCAGCCAAACCGTGCAGATGGTTAAGGTATTCCACTGCAGGGAAGTTAAGTCTGGCTTCAGCTCTGACTGGCAAAGAGGGCAAGAGATGGACAAATTAGAAAAGAAGAACCTGGAGCGATAGAGCTTGGCAGAGAAAGTGATACAGTATCCTAGGATTTAGAGGAAGTCTATGAAGATGGAAGTGGGGAGAACTTAAGGTCCAGCTTCCTCTGGTGTATAGTCAACTGTGCACTGACCATTCTCAGCTCATGGTTTGTTTCAGACACTTTAACGATGTGGGCTATTTTTTCATTGTCCTTCAACAGAGGAGTCTCCAGCTCGACAGCAAGCTATCTTGCATGTTTCTTTCCTCACCCTTGGCATTTCTCTTGAACATGAAAATGAGCTGCCCTCTTTATATATATGGCAACCAATCAATAGAACAACCATGTAACTGCAAACATGTTAATGCTCATCAAGCACTGTATCGCTCACATTTTTCTCTCAGTATCTTTCCAAATTAGCTATTGAGCTTGGTTGCTAACAGGGCAATGTGTTCACTCAGATTTTCCAATAGAAGTATTTGTACAATCGACCACTGACTCACGAGTGAAACCACGCAAGGTTAAACTGAAGTGGATAGTGCAGCACAGCTAACTAGTGATGATAGCTCCCTGACTGGGCAGCTTTATGTTAAATCAATGGTTAACAATGTTCAGCCCTTAGTGATGTTCATTGCCCATACTAGCAGCCATTCCTTTGAAATAACACATTTTGCCAAAAACTCTTGCCATTTAAAATGTTGTTTGACCAGGCAACACATGAACCTAGGCTAGTTCTACATATATATATATATATATATATATATATATATATATATATATATATATATAATATATATATATATATATATATATATATATAATTATATTATATATTATATTCCTGGAGGGTCTTGGTGTGGCAACTTCACAGTGGCAACAAGGCTACAGAAAGTATTTTTTTGAATATGACTTTAATCAATAAGCTTTTGAATTTCTGGTTTGTGACTTGATGTGAGGACAGAGTCAAATTTAAAGATGTTCCAATTGCTTGCCCAATGATTTCAAACTATTCATTTAAAGTAATATATTAACAATATAAATTAGATCGGAGGTCTCTGACAGCTAACGTAGCTAACAGCTTACAGCTGAGCTGAACACACAGCAGGTCTGAGAGTTTTGGTTGAACATGAAGTGTTGAACAGCGAACTGCAGTTTAATGTGACAACACAACAAGTTTACAGTAAATACATTTACTGAAGTACTTGAGTACAGTACTGGAGTTTGGAGTTATAGACACTTTACATCAGTGCACAGTGGTGGAATAGTGGAATTGAAGAATCAGTCCAGTTCTTGTCTTAAATTTGGTTTAATTGAATTGAATTCAATGATTAAGTATAGTTATGGAAATCTAATTGTGTGAAACAGAAATCAATTGAAACTTGGTCAAGACAGCTAGTAAAGGTCATGATAGGAAGGTGCCCTCTCTGTCTGACATTTATGGCTAACAAATCACATCGAAAGCTGAATTCGTTATACAAAATCCAAACCATCCTTAATGAATATAACATCATTCCCTATGGCCAGATATACAAATTTACAAAAAATAAACTACAACAGGTTTGGGTTTTCATGCATCCATTTCACAGATTTTCTTTTTTTTCCTATCTTCTTCGAGTTGCAGCTGTCATGGCTTTAAGGGTGCTTTAACAAACAAACGTGTTTTGTTTTACATAGTACAGCACTTTTATTGTCACCAATTGTATTAATGTGTTCTTTCTGTATTTTTATTTCATGTTTTATGTTTGTATATTTATGCTGCCCTGCTTCAAAAATGATTTCCCCATGTGGGACAATAAGATCTGAATTGTACTGTTTCCAGCGTTCGCTTGGCGAACCGTCTCCTGGCTGTAGCTCAATATTTAATGGTTAGATATGAGAGTCGTCTCATCTAACTCTCTGCAAGAGAGTGAATAAGTATATTTCCCAAATGTTGAATTATTCCTTTAATGGGGAAGCTGATCCTATGGAGATAAAAGGATTCTTGAAGTAATTTAAAACTATAATATCTCAACCTCAGCCAGTTTACATGGCGATACCCAGCTGTAAAGGTGACACCCAGCTGCTGATTAATGACAGTCTCCACGGATGCAGTTTCCTGTCAAAGGAATGTCTGGTAGCTTCTAAAAATGACCAAATGCTTCTCTCTCAGCTTTGATATCCTTTCAGCAGAGCAGATGCAGGGGGTTGAGAAGAGGGCTTGGCCAAATGCTGAAGGTTATGTGGGAGCCAACATAATAGCAAAGGCCAGTCTATTTAGTTATGCTGGGGTTTTTCAGTGTACGGCACTCCTGGGAGAGATGACTTTCCACAGTGTATGAAAGCCACTGCCAAGCCTGGCAACAGACAATGCACTGCAGTGATGTGATATGTATAATAGTGGAAGCAAATCAAGCCCAGACTCTTTTTTTTCATGAGCTGTGAAAACACTACAGGGGAGATGTTAACAGGAATCCCTCTCTACTCCAAGGTCAACAGCTTTGTTACAAAGTGACAATAGGGAGGGAGACTAAAAAGCCACCAGTTCAGCACGGCTAAATACTTTTGGAGAGCATGTTTGGGTAAAAGCAGAAAAAGATGTGATATTATTGTCTGGTTTTTCTGCATCTACTGATGATACAAGTGAGCTTATGTGACTCTCTTTGCAGACCAAAGTTTTTTGTAGCGCCTGCGAGATGAAGGTTCCTCAGATCAGTCATTTGCTTTCGCTGCTTCACCTCACATAATGAAACTATCTCTATAAGGTTTTCCTCTCCTTCCTTGAATGCCCCCCCATATTCAATATCTATTTGGGCATGTAATGAAATAAAGTTATTACGACTATCAAATAAGTTCAAGCGATTTAATGAGAGCAAAAATTATCTCAATCTGTGTCGTGATTCGCCAAATTGAATATATCATTGGGACAGAAAATCTGACAGCAGCACAGCACCGTATTTACATACAGATGAGTCACATTGTAGCACTTACCATATAGGGGAGCACAGGTGAAATGTGTTTCATTGACGTTTTTGTAATCTGATCTACTAGGGCCCTTAAGGTTACTAACACATAATTTACATTATCTTACAGATGAATGAAATGCCAGAAAGTAATTTTGAGCATAATGGGAAGCTGTGGCAAAGACAGCAATGTCATTTGCCACCTTGACACAATGCAAAGGACAAATCTAGTTAATATGATCTATATAGAGAATTAGAACTTGAGGTCGGATAGTAAAGTTTGCCATTTCATGCTCTCAAATCATTATAAATGTTGATTTGTAGACTGGTCCAGGAAGTAATATTTGAGATACAGCATAAGAACAAAACTTTAGGGTCAATCTGATTTTGAAGTGGTTCTGAGATTCACTTTGGATTCACTGTTTCCGATTGGAGAGGAACAGTACCAGTCAGGGAACAAGAGGTGGGGAATGAAGGCAGCAGCAGTAATGCTGTATAGTATAAGTATAGTATAAAATATAGTACAGTATAATATAGTATCTTATAGATTAGTCACTAGAACTATTTGGTTAGGTTAGGAAAACATTGCGGTTTGGCTTAAAATAGCTATGTCTCTCCTGGAACTTCAGCTCCAAACTATGTTATCTGAACGAACGGCAGTCACCTGAATGACAGTCCCCCCCCCCCCCCTGTTTTGTACCTTTTCTGTTGTAGACAAGGCGATTGCACTTTAACCACACACAACCCAGCAATTGGACTCGAAAACATCACAACCTGGCCTCTTCATGCACAGCCTGGGACAGGATGGATTCAAAGTTGGTAGTAAATGTGCCTAGAACATCATTGGTACCCATCTCTGAGGCATCAGTGATGTCAGTTGGTGAGGTGGTACATATACTAAAAGGCACAAGACACACCCACCAAAGTACACTGCAAAAACAGCACCACTTTACAATTACAATGGCATGAGTATCACTGAGTAAAATTAAGTGTACCATTACAATATTACTTTATATTTGTCAGAAAAGTCAGATATTGTCAAACTGGTTGGGTGTTCCCTAAGATGGACTAATAATAATAATATTGTGTGGGCTGTTTGATTGACATTACTATCACTCTGTTGTTAGTTTTGTAGCACCTGTTGGACAACATGGTTCGTCATTCTTATTGGTTCAGTTACGGTCGCCTCGATTTTTTCCTCCCATCCAACAGCCTTTTGGCTGCCTTTCCGCTGCCAGCCGACTAGCTATGAGTGCCCCTCCCCCTTGGGGGTTTGGCGTGATTCCACTGTAGACACGCCCATTCATTCAATTGCAGGGTGTCGCCATGAGATGACGCTTTCCTACTGTTAGATCCCGAGTTTACCCCCTGTCCAGGAGGCACTCGACCAGCTCCCCGTTATAAAGGGTAAGATCCCTAAACCTACAAAAGGTTGTTTAAAAAGTGGGAATTTAAATAGGGATTCCTCAAGCTGGTGGTGAGGAGAGTCGCCTAGCTTCTAACTGCCTGAATCCGAATGTCTACCCTGCTTCCTCTGGTTTGGCAACTGACATGAATAGCCCTTGAGTCAGATATGGCCACCAGCCATGCTCGTTATGGCAGCTCTCCTCTAAATTATCTGTGCACTTGGTATGGTGCTAGGTTGGACTTTAAGGGCTTTTGGTAAACCCTAAAAGGCTGTTTCAATTTGGTAGGCTAGAGGAACCTTTAAGAACCTTTAACACTTTCATGCATAGAGGTCACTACAGTGTACAGCTATTTTAAAAGCTGTTTTCTTGTATATGCACAAGTTTTGATGGCACAGTTGCACATCAGCCACTTCAGTGGACGCTATTGCATCATTTCATATACTGCCATCCATTGCAAAGCCATTGCAAGTGAGAAAAAAAAGAGTGAAACCAAGATGGCCGACAGACAGTCAGCAACACTAAGTTGCTCATTTATTTCTGTTCAAAGCCTCTATAAAAGAGACCCTTGCAGGTAAGAAAAAATATGGTGACATCAAGTAACATCTAAGGAGTCAGAAGTATTGATTTTATTTTGGGAGGAAATTATGATTAATCACATGTCCACTAAATTGTACGTCATGCATCACTGGCTATATTTCAACTACAATCCATAGGCTACGATTAGTATATTACTGCTGCTGTTCTTGAAAATACTTAATCTGCAGTAACTTTTTTGCCTGTTAATCAACATGTTTATGTTTTTAGAATGTAACTTGGCAGTTTTTGTGTATCTTATTTTGTAGAGCTCAATAGCAGAGTCTACAAGGTAATGGAGGAATTACCACAGTCAAGTAGCACTGAGGAGGAATGGCTGCCAGAACAGGAGCTGTGGAGCTGAGGACACTGAGCCTGAAAAGGATGCTGAGGGAGATGAGACTGAGGGAGCTGAGGATGCAGATGATTGTGACAGAGTTGAGGCTGAGGCTGAGAATGCATCACCTGACAGAGATAAAAAGGCAGAAAAAAACAGCAGATATGTTTGGAAAAGTAAAGACAACGAGTTTGAGGGAGACTTGCCTCCTTTTTTAGGAGAGTGGAAAGTGAATGTTGAGGGAACAGAACCAATAGATTTCTTCATACATCTATTTCCTGAAGATCTGATCGATGACATAGTGCACAATACAAACCTGTATGCACTCCAAAAAGGAAAAGAAAATCTGGCCTTGACATCACAGGAGCTGAAAACGTTTCTAGGAGTAAATATGGTCATGTCATACATCAGATACCCAAGATCAAGAATGTACTGGTCATCAGAGGCAGGACTTTGTCTTGATTTGATAGCAGATGCAGTGTCAGTGAAAAGATTTGAGCAGATTCTGAGCTACATTCACTTTGTTGATATCTTCTCACATGACCCCGAAAATGCAGATAAGTTCTTGAAAGTCAGACCAATGTCGGATGCGCTCAAGGAAGCCTTCTGTTCAGCAGTCGATCTTGAAGAATTTCAATCGATAGATGAACAGATGATTCCCTACAAGGGCCGCCTGTCTGTTAAGCAGTACGTCTCCAAAAAGCCCAAACCCTGGGGTGTGAAAATGAGAGCAGGATCCTCTGGATACATGTATAGATTTGACGCCTATCAGGGTCCAGCTGGGGGCCAAGGTCAGATCAGTCAGTTAAGAATGGCTGGAGACGTAGTCATGTGCCTCTGAGACGACTTACAGCAAAAGAATTACAATCTGTTTTTCGACAATTTCTTTTGCACCATTCCACTCCTTCAGGCATTGCGATACCAAGGGATCTATGGCACTGGCACATGCGGAAACAACAGGCTCCATGAAGCACAACTGAAACTGAAGAGTGGAAAGCATATTAAGCAAGAAGGAAGAGGATCTTTGTCTGTTAAAGCAGCGAAGCACATCCTGTCCATGCTGACAATACAATTAACGCTTACTGATATGTGCCGGGTCCGGGCTACGAAGTTGATATCACTACTGTTTTCCCCCCGAGAAAAGCCAGGGCCCCTTGGAGTTCAGGCAGCCTCCTCGATCTCTGTGCTTAGAGGTAATAGAAAAATTGTGAATTTGTTGAGAAACAGGAAGTGCGGGACTAAATGTGCCGATCCATTCCGTTTAGCTCCCATTCCTCGTCAGCCACTAACTGTCGCAAAAAATTGCACAGTTGGTTTTGATACTGTAACTGTAGCTCTATTAAACATCAGAAACAACATCTGGCAGGAAAATCTTTTTTAATAAATGATTTTATCATCAAACACAATCTTACTTTTATGTTTTTAACTGAAACTTGGTTAGACCAGGATAACAGTGCAGCTGTTCACATTGAGTCAAGTCCTCCAAATTTCTCTTTCATAAGTGAAACTAGAATGCATAAAAAAGGAGGAGGTGTTAGTATTCTGTTTAATGAGTTACTCAAATGCAAGCAGATGTTTTATGGAAGTTTTCCATAGAAGTCCTTGATAACTTTGGACTCACTCAGCATGTGATACAGCCCACACACTACAGGGGCCACATCCTGGACTTAGTTATCTCAAAGGGTCTGAACATTTCTAAGGTTCTGGTATCTGATGTCGCTCTCTCTGACCATTGCTGTGTTTTATTTGAGAGTGATATATCTGTGTACACAAATGTTCAAACTAAGGTTGTCTCAAAGCGATACATCACTGAAAACACTGGTGACATATTCATTGAGGCTTTCTCTTCCACACCACCCCTCTCTAGGTTCTCTGTCAATGACCTTATGCTTCATTTCAATTCCAAAATTACAAATGTCATGAATGCCATTGCACCCACTAAAGTGAAGGTGGTCTCTGGTAAGAAAAAATCTCTTTGGAGAAACGCCACACTAGTCAAGATGGGAAAAAGGAATGTCGAAAAGCTGAGCGCAGGTGGCGAAAAACAAATCTCCAGGTTCATTTTGACATTTATAAAGAGAGACTTTACATTTTTAATTTAGAATTAAAAAAGTCAAGGCAGTCCTTCTTCTCAGATATCATCAATGACAAAAACCTGCAAGACATTATACAGCATTTGAAATCTTCCTGGATATTTTACCAGCAGGGTTCTTCAAAAAAGTTTCAGACTGCATGATTCCAGATCTGCTACAGATTGTTAACAAGTCTCTTCTCTCAGGTGTCTTCCCCCAAGCCATTAAGACTGCAGTCATTAAACCACTCCTGAAGAAGAGAACTCTAGACACATCAGTAATGAATAACTATAGGCCCATTTCAAACCTCCTCATTTAAGTAAAATAATTGAAAAAGCTGTCTTTCAACAGCTGAACAATTACTTAATAATAAATGGCTGTTTTGATGTTTTCCAATCAGGATTTTGACCACATCACAGCACTGAGACGGCTCTTGTTAAGGTCCTTAACGACATTCATTCAAACACAGACAGCGGAAAAATCTCAGTCTTAGTATTACTGGATCTCAGTGCTGCGTTTGACACAGTCAACCATAATATACTACTGGACCGACTGGAAAACTGGGTTGGACTCTCTGGTACAACACTACAGTGGTTTAAATCTTATCTAAATGAGAGAGATTCTTTTGTGTCTATTGGTGATTACACACCTGAACTGATGAAAATGACAAGCAGAGTACCCCAGGGCTTCATTCTGGGGCCTCTACTATTCAACATTTACATGCTCCCTCTAGCTCAGATAATGGAAAACAATGAAATCTGCTACCATAGTTATGCAGATGACACACAAATTTATATAACCATACCACCAGGGGACTATAATCCCATACATACCCTGAGTGGATGCATTGAACAAATCAAAGATTGGATGTGTCGGAATTTTCTTCAGTTAAACAAAGATAAGACTGAAATAATTGTTTTTGGATCCAAGGAAGAACGACTTAAAGTCTCTGCTCAGCTACAGTCTGTAATGTTGACAACTACAGACCAAGCCAGAAACCTCGGTGTAATTATGGACTCAGACATGAATTTCAGCAGCCATATTAAGACAGTTACAAAGTCAGCCTATTATCACCTTAAGGATATATCCAGGATAAGAGGACTTATGTCTCAGCAGGATTTGGAGAAACTTGTTCACACATTTATCTTTAGCAGACTTGACTACTGTAATGGTGTCCTTACAGGACTCCCTAAAAACTCCATCAGACAGTTGCAGCTCAATCAGAACGCTGCTGCTCGAGTCCTGACAAGAACCAAAAAAGTAGATCACATCACTCCAGTTCTTAGATCTTTACACTGGCTTCCTGCCTATCAAAGAATAGATTTCAAAGTCCTGTTGTTGGTTTATAAAGCATTGAATGGTTTCGGGCCGCGTTATGAACCATCCAGACCTCTGAGATCGTCAGGCACTGGTCTGCTTTCAGTCCCTAGAGTCAGAAGTAAACATGGAGAAGCAGCTTTCAGTTACTATGCGCCACATATTTGGAACAAACTCCCTGAAAATTGCAGGTCGGCTCCAACACTCACCTCTTTTAAATCAAGACTTAAAACATTTCTTTTTGCCACTGCTTTTAGCTGAAGCAATTCAAGTCTTTGAACTGCATTATGACTCTGACTCTACAGTCTTGTTTCTTTTAAAGCTTTCTATTTTAGCCTACTTGTTTTGATGTTTGTTTCTTAATGTTTTTACTGGTCTAAAATGCTATTTTTTATTTTCTTTAATACAATTTTTAATGTCTTTTAAATGAAATGTTTATGTCTTTTAATGCAATTTGTGTGTGCCTGTAAAGCACTTTGAGTTGCCTCGTGTCTGAATTGTGCTATACAAATAAACTTGTCTTGCTTTGCCTTGCCTTGCCTGTTGTTACCAACGCTCAAAACATCACTGTCACACGTTGGCTAGATTGCTCACTGGTCCACATGGCCTCTTCCTGTACAGTCTCCATCTGATGTGGCCCAGAGATGGAGCAAGAAAGAAAAGAAGATGCTCAACATCCCAAGGCCATTTTCCGTGAAGCTGCGCAATCAGCATATGGGAGGAGTAGATCTAATATATCAGTGTGTTGCAATGTATCCCCACAGAGGCAGAAACAAACAATGGTACATCCGAGTGTTCTTTCACTTCCTTGATGTGACCACTGTGAATGCCTGGCACCTCTACAGAATGTCTGGGTTGTAACAGAAGGATCTTCTGCACTTCAAGGCATCTACAGCTTGTGCGCTTATAAATGCAGGATCTATCAAGACACGCGCAAGAGGAAGACCCAGTGCCACCCCATCTCCGGTGAAGCACAGAGCAGTGGCCAAGGCATCTCTGGAGATCTGATTTGGCCCTGGACACCACTGGCCCCAGCTCACCGAAGCAAAAAATGCTAACAGATGCCATGATGCTGCTTGCACACGAAGAACCAAATATATCTGCATGCAGGGCTTTGTGCCCTGGGTGCTTTGCCAATTATCATCGAAAATAGTCTCTACACAAGAAGCAACTAGCATGCTTTGACAAGAAATCCATGATGCATGCCACCTCTAGTCAAGATACTGTGAGGATCTATATTTCGTTCAGAGACTTGTTATGAGTGTCATACGATCATCAGTTCAGAGACTCTAACAGGTCCATTTTTATGCCAGTGGCTTATTTTGACCTGGCTAATAAAACAGATTTTAGGTCTGATTTTGACGTGCTGGCAAAGTTTAGAGTAGGTTTTCTTGCAGTAAAGCTATCCATTATATTATTTTATATTTCACATCACATTTCACATTTCAACACACTTTATTATATAATTGTATTCATTTATATGTTATATGCATATTTTTTTACAAAAACGCATGCTGTACACCTGAGTGGACATGTAATTATATCTTTATGAAATATGAATTTGAAAAAAAATACATTTCAAACCTTGTTTTTCATGCTATAAGATGAATAAAAAACATTTAGTAAAAAAATCCTGACTGAGGTTATCATAATTCATGCATGTAAGGGTTAAGATATTTTGCACACTTAACACCTTACTTTTTTCTTCCATCAAGACGACATAAAATCAATGTCCACAACTTTAACTTTAACTATGGTATGTTAGTTTTATTGCATAGACTTTAGCAAGGGCAAAGCATACAGCTCAATACTTATTTCAGTTACAATCAGTCATTATCAAAAAATCCTTATTGATAAATCATAATACTGTAAATAACAAATTAATCTAAAAGAGCTAAGGCCTGGTTAGAAATACTTAAATTTAGGTGAGATGGAGGGGGTCAGGCCTTTCCATGGCTTGCCTTTCCCTTCCTGCTGAAAGTCCTTGAGGCAAATCACTCAATTTACCCAAAGTCCAAACTTCATGCCAGCAGATTGAACAAAAGTACTCCAATATCCAAATTGTAATCTACAGCATGTTCGCAAAAATGGTTAATTCCTTTCGTCTGTTTCTGCTGAAGATTTCTTGAAGACCTTTCTGCGGTGTTTAGGCTGCTCATATTCTCCGTCTCAGGTGTTTCTTCAAGGCTGGAGCGAGTGGAAGAACACTCTTTAGTCTGTGCTTCTCGGTTTATATAGTTTCTTGCTTCGGACAGTGGCTTGGTTTATGTCCTTATTAGGACATTTTCTCAGCTATCTGTTCAATGACTAGTAATCCCTTGATGACGGTTAATGATTTTGTAATGATCTAAAATGGGTCAGGTTTTTGAAACTTCCTCTTGGCCTCAGCTCAATCCAGTTTATTTACTGATTTAACATTACATTTCTAAACGTCAATACATTTAGTTCAATCACGGTTACACATTGCACATGCTTTTACTTTGCAAAGTTAATACTTAATTCTCATTGTGATCATGATCATAATCAAAATGATCATCAGAGAGTGAGACAGAGTGACAGACAGAGCCTTGAGTGTAACACTTCCCCTTTTTCTCACACACAGTGTTGCCTCTTTCTCCGTCAACACAACCTTAATATAATGATTTAACATTCCCTTCATTACATTTCTTACCTCCAATACATTTATTTCAATCACTGTAAAACATTCTTTTACTGTAATTATGACAAACACAATACAGCAGGCACAGCTTTTATATACTTCAGAATCATTTCAGGACTGTGAATAATGTCCATTTCTTGTATTTGTGTCTGGCAGGAGTGTATGAATCTCAACTTTTCTGGCACTGTCTCCGTGTGTGTGTACATACTGGTATTTATTAGGGCTGTCAGGCGATTAAAAAAAATAATCTAATTAATTACAGGATTTGTAATTAATTAATCTAATTAATCGCATTTTAATCTCATATCTGCTAAAGGTACACAAATAAAGAATTCGAATTCTAGGACATTACAACATTGTATTGCATGACTAATCAATTCAATACACTAAGAAGAGGAGAACTTGCCGTTCAAAGGCCCTATCAACGATGTGCTCGCCTCGCTCCCCTGATTCGCGTCCATGTCTGTTGTCACCCTGCTTTGACTCGTGACTAGGGCTGCAACGATACACCAAACTCACGATTCGGTTTGTATCACGATTTTTGACCCACATTTTAATACAAACCTCGATTTTTTTTCTTTCGAAATTAAACATTTTTTTATTTATGTAACATTTCAATAATTTATGTATATGATACTTGTCTGATAGTACCAGACGTGCAGTATTGTGGAGGGCGAGTCTATCTGATGTTCTGTTAACTGCACAGATCCCTCACTCAACTTAATACAGAGAAATGTCCCACAAAACAACGTTACAGAACCAAACTAAGGTAACGTAGTAACTGTAACTGTCTTGTTAAAAATACCCCAGCAGTAAATGGAGAAGCATCCTTCCTCCTGCCCGTCCTACAGACTCCTCGTCACATTTCTGCCATGTGTCTGTCACCGACAATAAACTTTACCTCACCGAGTGTTTCTGATGGAAAAAAATCTCCGGGACAGTCAGCCCTCCGGACCGAAACTGCAGTGTACTTTACCCCGGAAGACAGTCTCCTTCGGTTTTGATTGACAGGGGGGACACCGGGGTAACCCCTTAAACACACACACGTCATCATCATGACGTGTACGGTCGCGTCTCTTTAGGAGCCGCAGCGCGGGCTTTCTGTGTGAATGTCACAGCGGTTCGTCTTTACAGCGATGTTCCGCTCTGTGTGAACGAACAACGGCGCAGAATTGGCGAACGACCGCTGCGGTGTTAATGTGGTGTTACATACAGCTCATAGGGCTGATCTGGACTGGAAGTTGTGTCGCGATTCTGCCTGCTCACAGCGCGAGACAGGCTAGTGGATCTGAGTGTCCCTATTTCAGTTTCGTTAGTTCCTAGATGCTAGTGCTGCAGTGACGTGCCACTGCCAATAGCCTACGGATCATTCAATGGGCCAAATTTAAAATGCTCGCGCATTGAATTGCTACTCACTACTTGCTACTACTACTTTTATAACGCGTTAATTTGCAGTGTAATTAATTGATCTAATTAACGCGTTAAACTGACAGCCCTAGTATTTATATTAGACAGGAGTAAATGGATCTCAACTATTCTGATACTACCAAAAAAACCATAAAAATCATAGATACCCTTTAAGCAAAAAAACATATTCTTCCACTCCATTACATCTCAGCGGCAATTTTTGCACTTTTATTCTTCTACACACAACAACTTCATTGATCATTTATATCAATAATATAAAGTTGAAGCTAGTTTTTATCATTATATGTTAAGCCACCCACACAGTTATCAATATTAAATCATCCTTTACCTGCTGGAGCCCTAAACTTATGAAAACATTATTGCATCAGTAGTAATAATTTGGGAATGTAAAATATTATTTTGAAATGTGTTTATTCAGCTATGAAAACAAAGACTGTGTGATTATTAAGAGTGTTTAATCACATGAGATCAATCAATGAAGATCTCTGTTCTGATGAAAAGGTGTCTCTGATACACCCCAGTAACTCAGCTGGTAGAGCGTGCAACCCATATTCAAACAGCCTGCAGAGGCCTTGGTTCCAGCCCGACCTGTGGTCTCTTGTTGTGTGTCATCATTCTGCCTCCCATCATCCCTCAAGCCATTCTGCCAAGAGAAGTGAAACATTTCTTCCCACACCGACTTGTTTTAATGTTTCGTCAGAGTTTTTTTTAGCCTCCATTTTGAAAGTAGCCTACATAAATGAAATGGAGGAGACATCTGCTTCACAAGCTTTCTGTATTTAGCTACTAGACAAAAAAGGCTCCTCATATACGGATATGCAAAGGCAGTGCAGTAAGAGATTATTGCTTTAGGTGTTATCAGCACAGCCAGGTTTAGACAGTTTGATCAGTGTTTAGAGAGTGCGCGTGGAAGCTCTCATTCTCCAGATCTGTCTGTGCTCTTTGTGTCTGTGGACGCACCCCAACAAAATATGGGACAAAATTCTCTAGTTGATTCAACAGCCCTGCAGCGGCCAAATGAGTGTGGGGGGCTGACAGACCTGTTGGGATTTCCCTGAATAAGAACAGAGAGGTGCACTGTAAGACTAATAATGTGTTTGGCCCCTGTCACCTCCCAAGAAACGCAGAGGATGTTTACAAACACACTTTTATAAACTGATTGGATCTATTTTATCATCTGCCACTGTGTGAGGAATTTCTGATAAAAATATCAGAAAAAATTATACAGCACACCGACAGTCATTTGTACTGAAAATGTTTGAGTTATAAAAACTACAACTTGCGCTTAGCATTTTTATGTTTATATGTGTTTTATTTATTCAGTTTGGGAAAAATCCCACAATATTTGGAGCATTCAAGCCAGACTCAACAGGGACTAGATATCATGGCTTCACGAAAAATGTGCTTTCAGCATTTGCAGAAGTACAGGAACAATACGCAAATGTTTTTGAATTTGTTTTGTTTTGCATAGGATCGCTTCTGACTCATGTAATCTGAATATTTCTAATAATTTTAGAGTCCAAAAGTCAACATATATTGAGAAAAGATCAATGTTAACTTTGGTGACCTCATGCAATGTAATTCCTAGCTTTGTCAAAACCAGGGCAAGCAAAATCAACCGTGACATGTTGTGATATTTACAATGTTTCTTAAAATGATGTCTACTATAATTGTAGCAAAGGTTCAACTTTATCAGTTAGATTTTAGATTTTATTTTTCTTAGGTGGCGATTCCTGAAGCAGGTAATGCTAAAAACAACAATATTAAATTGACCTTGTATATACCTCCGGGCCTGCTTGGAGCAAGAACACTGATTCAGAACTTGTGAATCAAAGTAATGAGATGCAGAAAGAAAAAAAAAATGCAAACAAAACGTGGCAGGTCTTTTGGGGCTCTGTGAACTAAGATCAGACACAGAGTGAGCAAGTGTCAGTCAGAGAGAAAATTTTCGTTTGTGTGAAGGTAACATCAGCCATGCACATACAGTATGGTGGTGCGTGTGCGCGTAACTGTATGCTTTCAGACAGAGAGACGAATGTGATGCAATGTTTGAGAAACCTTTTTCCAGACTTCTTCAAACAAGTCAGTGTAGGTTTTCTCCCTCTAATGCACCATTCAAGGGTATTTGATTTGCAGCCCCCTCAACTCTTGCTATGACTGACTCCAACTCTGATGACACTCAATGAAACATCTGCGCAGTGTTTTCACTTCCTGACAGTGAAGAATGTCTAAACTGTTTCCTGTGTGGTCTTGTCTTTTTCTTGATTGCAGTAATTATATTTTTAATGTGTGTTTGTGTGCATTTACTCCATATTTCTGATTAAATAATTACCTCCTGAAACTTTATTTACAATGTTTTATATGCTTAAATGTCTTAAGGGAATGATTTGCCATTTGGAATTATGACATCTCTTTTGTAGTTAAGAGAAATAACCAATTTTGGTTTTAGGTGTAGTTTCATACTGGGAGTCTTTATTGATGAATAACAGCTCTTCTAAATGGGATAAATGGTTATAGTGAACACAGTCCCCTTGCAGCTCATGCCCAGCTATTACAGGGCTACTAACACAAACATTCTTATAGCCTAATGAATGAATGACAGTCACTGAATAATTTTTCAAATTATTAATAAATTAAGCAATGATTTATAACTAATGATAAAGTTCAACTCAAACTAAGAATATTGTGGTTCTATTCAAAGCAGGAGATGCAGTTCCAGGGCTCTGGTGTTGTTCATGACATGACCTACTGAATGGACCCATTGTTACTGTTATTGGACACACCTGTACTTGTACCTGAAAAGGTTCTCTCACTGATGAACACAGTTTAAACCAAAAATTCGCTGATAAATATGATTATTTGACACCACCTTGTTTTCTTTAAACAAATCTTGCAACATTAGCTTTGAAGCTATGGTTGTGCTGTTTGATACAGTGCCACAGACATAATATGTTTTCTGGCTTCATTCTTGCTGTACAGAAGCAAGAACCAGAGTCGGAACTGGGTTTGGCAACATTTTTTTTCCATATTGACTCACAAAATGTAAGCGGAAGGCCACAAATTGGGCAACTGAATCAAATCGAATGAAGATATATATATATATATATATATATATACATATATATGTTTGTATATATGTATATATATATATATATATTATATATATATATATATATATATATATATATATATATATATATATATATATATATATATATATATAAATACAGTAAGACCAGCACACATCTCGACACAGTAAGATACATTGTGTGACTTATGGTAGAGTTTGGAAAGAGCCAGGCTAGCTGTTTCCTGCTTCTGCTCTCTATGCTATGGTAAGCAAAACTCACCCTCACTCTAGCTCTGTACTTAAAGGTTCCCAGAGGAGTTTTGGACCATTAGTAGCGCTATAGAGCATTGTTTTGATAAATGGGACCCTGTCTTGTTATGGTGGTGTGATTCACATCCTGCCTTTGATTTGATGTTAAATTCCACTGAGTGCTGGTAACTCACCAACACAGGTAATGATGCTCCCACAAAGGCAACGAGAAAGAGGACTGCATGAAAGCAAACATAATCTTAAACAGAGTATTTAAAACAGATGTGGGCTTCAGGAAAGGAAGTAAGGAAGAAAATGCATTCGACACACTGTTTGACTTCATGGATATGTGGTGCAATAATTTTTTAATTAATGTGAATTCTACATTTGTTGTCTTTAATGACCCCTGGCCCTTCATGACCCTGTGATCACCCTTACTGATCCATCCCCCCTAGAAAATGAATTAGTTATGTTTGACCTTATCTATCATGTGCACACACATCTTGGCGTTAAAATGCAATTTACATCAAAATAAAAACTGTACAGCAAACCTTTGTAGACATTTTGTTGAACTGCAGGAAGAAAGCCAATCATAACAGTGTATTGCTATATCTTCCATGGCCATTAGGAAAGCCAGGTTCAGCATGCTGCTTTAGCTATTAATTCACCAGGAGCAACATTTCTGGAGGAATATTAAATGAAATTTGAGTGACTGAGAGAAGTTACATCACCACTCTCATAATCTCAAAAGTATATTACATTTATTGGCAAGGAAAGAAGATGAATACAAAACTGTGGCTATGTGGAAAAAAAAAAAATCAACTTCACATTTAATTCCATTCATATCTTTACACTTAGGGTTAGGATAGGGTTAAACTGTTAAATTACAATGTTGTGGGAATTACAAGCTGCTCATTTCCCAAATGAGCACTTATTTCACTAATTGGGAGTGTAGAAGAACTCTGGTCCTGTCATTTAATTAGCAAATATTTATGATGAACATATTCTTGTATTAATGAAGTTACACTGTGAGCAGATTGCTTGAGTAGATAACTCTGTTATTGGTAGATTTTTTCAAATGTACAATTACCCAGTTGTGCCACTGTTATTAATCTACTCCCAATTGTAACAGTGTCACTTTCTAAATTAAAGTGTTTGTGAATGAGTATTCTACAATGGCAGTGCATGCAGTGCATGCAGATGCAGCTGCAAGCTCCTCCAAACATTTTATATACTGGGCCCTCAAAGACATGAGGAAACTGAAAATTTGTCGTAGAGTTGAACCGAATATATATCGTTGGAAAGGTCCGATCTGGAGAGTAACCTATGTCAGTATGACAGCTCTTTGTGTCTCTTGCTTTGAAAAACTGACCTTTAAACCTTGACCTCGGTGCATGTTTTACAAAAAAAGGCTACAGATACAGGACCCAGTGTTATAAAAATCTCTAAATCTCAGCTATCAAGTAGGTTCAGTCAACAAATGGGGGCACTGTCAAATCTGGATAAATTATGGTTAAAATCACCCACTTAAAGGTCCCATATTATACTGTTTTTCATCAATTTCACACAGCTGTCAGAGGTCCAACAACAACGCATTCTGAATGTATTGCCCCAAACCCATCCGTGGTCCTGAATTTCAGCTGTCTAAAAGTTGCTCTACTGAGAACAGGCTGTTTCTGTGCCTGCACCTTTAAATATTAATGAGATCCATCTGTCAACGCCTACTTGGAGAGCCTTGCCTGCTACGTGTCCCTCTCAGGGAGACGATGTCGTTTGCGCTAGCGGTAGCATACGCTAATGTTTTATGGTGGATGTATCGCTATGGCTCGCCGAGATGCTGTCGTTCAACCATACCAGTTTGACCCAGAATCGGACCCAGAAGGAGAGGCTCCTGAAGAAGTACAGTGTCTGCAGCTGCAGCAGGACGTTTCTGAATGGTTAGTGTGTCTTAATATGTTACTGTGGTGCCTGGCAAGCAGCACAACCACGTAACTGTCTGACAACGCCACCCCCTGATGGTGGGCAGAGGGGACCCCTCAGTTTTCCTTTATATGTAGTGTGGCAATCTGTTATCTTCCCCACAAAAGGGACAGTTGACAATGAGGCAAATATGTATAAAAAGTAACACATGTATTACAATTAGTATAAATACCAAACATTCAGTATAAAAGCAAGAAGTCTGTGCTGTTATGAATAGAATGTTTTAAAAGGTAACTGGTTGGAACTCCTCACTCAGGAAAAGGTCGGACTGGCACGAGCAAAGATCCCTCTTCCTCAGGAGGCCCCTGGAGAGACTGGAAACAAGAGACAGCAAACCCAACACCGGGACACACATGCAACACAGCAAACACTAAACACATAAAATATCAATACACCACTACAGTATATCACACCCTGTTGCGGTTATAGGTATACTAAACACCACTACAGTGTCTCACCCGCGTGGTCACCCCGAGGAGAGGAGCAGTACACCCGTGCGAATCCGGCCTTATACAGAGACAGCCTTCAACCTTTAACATAATAAATATAGGCCTACTTGGCAGGTATTCTCAATTGTCCCACATCGCAGTAACTATGCAGGTGTAGTTGAACAGTCCAAGTGCTACAGACACAAAGAGAGGCTTTAAGTAGACATTTCAACACAGTTTTAAAACATTCAATAAAAGTGGGCATTATATAATTTACCAACATATCGGTGTCCATATCTCCGCAGCTGGAGTCACAATGTAATGATTCCGTCAATATGAAAAGGCCATGCAGTGGTCGGTGTTCTCCACAAGGAGCAAACACACTAGATTATCCTGATAAAATGGATAAGTAAGTATTAAACCTATGTTTTAGTAACTGAACCGACATACACCTAACTGATCCCCCATACCTGCATGTGAGGTGAACCCAGCTCAGCTGTGCAGAGTTGGCTGGCAGAACAAAGAGAGACTGACTGGCATCTCTCAAACATTTATCACTTCCTGATTTCAGTCATGTGATCATGAGACATCATGTGACCCTGTAGGGTGTGTGAGTGTTGCCACTGAGTGTGTCAGACTTCCTGCCCAAATCCCCACACTCACCCCCCCAAAAAGGTGTCGTTGCCCCAACGACCAACTCCGACAAGGCACCGGGGCCCAGATATTAGACCCCAGGGATTGTAGCAGCCCCTACCATCCCCACATTGGCATTGGATACAGCAGATCGTGGTAGGTTATGCGGGTTTGCGTGCATTCCAGCTGTTGCCCGACTAGTACGTCTGAGAGCTAGCAGACTCTCTTGAAGCCGGATGCTTCCTCCTTCACTGGACACATCTGAGCCTTCCATCTCCACTGTTACTGTCATTCCCGTGAATGTAAACGTCATCCTCTGCTGCTTGCCTCTCTGGTTCCTCATGGAAGGGCGATTGTGGGAGCTTTGGAACAAAAGCAGCTAGAGTAGATCTTGTTTCCTCTATCCAAGTCATGGCAGCCTCATTACTGGAGCTGGCATCTCGTTTTGGGCATATGGATTCCATATGTTGTTGAGTGTCTTCAGGTAGTGACTGTATTGCATCTAGTAGCTGTGAAGCTCTGATCTCAGTCCTATGGACCTGTCGGACACTGCCAGTCCCATCAGTCAAAGTTACCGTGTAAGGCCCACCAAGTTCAATTGGTGTTCTGACAATTTTGTAGAGTACAGGTGACCACACATCTTGAATCTTGCACCACCCTTGGCAGCGATGATCTTTCAGGTAAACAAGCTCTCCTTCTTTAAAGCCTGGATCACTCACTTGCTGGTTATGATTTCTTTGACGGTAATCTGCTACCTCTTCCAGCTTCTTGTGGGCCAGTTCCCGTGTCACCTGCTGCTTTCTTGGTGCTGTAGGACCCATTCATTCCAGGTGCCAGGTTCTCCAGAGTCGTCTGCTCCCAAGAAAAAGTGGGACAGGGAGCTGAGGTTGTACCCCAAACATCAAGGAGTAGGGGGAATGACCAGTGGAGCGGTGGGTCGTGGTGTTGTATGCCCACACCAACTGAGAGACATACTTTGGGCATGCCCGTTTCTTCTCAGGAGAGAGAGATCAAAGCAAGTCATGCAAGGCCCTGTTAAATCTCTCACACTGGCCATTTCCTTGGGGGTGGTATGCTGTCGTCCTGGACTTTTCAATCCCGTAACACCAATAACACCTTTGCCTCACCAGGTCTGTAGTCCGCCGTAGCCCCTGATGTCCATGTCTGTCATGGAGGCTGCTCAGGATCTCCTGACGAACGGCTCACCATGAGGGGCTGTGGCCCTTCTGTACAGCAGACCATTCTTTTCCAGGATACGGTCCCACTGCCGGAGGAGATGTTGAACATTGCTGGTGAGGTTTGCCCATTGTTCCTTGCTAGGAGGCCTTCCTTGCCTCCAAAAAGACAGAAAGTCCTTCAACAACAGATCAGCATTCTGCAGGGTAGCCAGTTCCTCACTGGAACGACTTAGGAAGACCCCAATTTGGTGAGATGTGGCTACTTCAGCCTCTTCAGGACCTAGAGGCACATCGGGCTCAGCTCTCAGATGGTCGCCCAGTGGATTGGATGTCTTGGCCTGGTTGCTATATTGGCCAGAAAGAGAGTCAGCATTGGCATTATTTCGGCCTGGTCGGTAATGCACAGTGAAGTCAAAGGCTGCTTGCTGAGCAACCCATCGTTGTTCTGTAGCTCCGAGTTTCCAAATCTGAAAATGACTTAAAGGGTTGTTGTCAGTATAAACGATGCACTTACTATCAAGCAGATACTCTCTAAATTTCTCCAAGATTGCCCACTTCAGAGCTAGAAACTCCAGCTTCATGGAGCTGTAATTCTCCATGCTGCGCTCTGAGCCGCGTAATGAACGACTAGCATATGCTACGGGTCTTAATCTGCCCTCCTTCTCCTGGGACAAAACAGCTCCGAGCCCTTGATGACTGGCATCTGTTTCCAAGACAAAGGGCTTGGTAAAGTTTGCAAATGCTAGAACCTGGTTCCTCGCCACCCTCCTTTTCAGCTCAGTGAAACTCCTCTCGCATTCTTCAGTCCACATGCTAGGTAGGACTGCAGCTGGCCTTGTCCTGCTCAACTTAGCCGCCTTAATTACGTTGGTCACTAGTTGGTGAAGTGGAGCAGCCAATTGTGCAAAGCCTTTGACAAAGCACCGGTACAGAAGCCATGGAATGACTCTACCTCTGTCACATCTGAGGGCCTCCTCCATGTACTCACAGCGGATGTCTTTTCTGGATCTGTGGCAACACCTTCTTTAGACACCCTATGGCCCAGATATTGCACCTCGGTCTTGAAAAAGTGGCATTTGCTCAGCTTGGCCTTAAGCCCTCTCCGTTGGAGTCGGCTCAGGACCATCTCCAGTCTTTTCAAATGCTGTGACACTGAAGAAGAGAAGACTATAACATCATCAAGGTACAGCAGAACTGAGTGAAGGCTTTCATCACCGAATATTCGCTCGATGAGCCTCTGTAATGTCCCTGGAGCATTACATAACCCAAAGGGCATTCTTTCAAATTCAAAAAGGCCAAAGGGAGTGCAGAAGGCTGTTTTTGGTATATCCTTCTCGGCAACAGCAACCTGATTATAGCCACTGGCCAAGTCCACTGTTGAGAACCGCTGGGCGCCAGTTAGTGTGTCTAGAGACTCCTCTATATGGGGTAAGGGGTATGCATCCTTCCTTGTCTTGGCGTTAAGTTGACGGTAATCGACACACATCCTGAGCTCTCCTGTCTTCTTTTTCACCAAGACAATGGGCGATGCGTAAGGACTGCTACTCTCCCTAATCACCCTACTGTCAAGGAGCTGTTTGATGTGGTCTTTTACAGCCTGCCACTGTGTGGGGGGGTATCCGCCTATATCTTTGTCGAACTGGGGTCTCATCTAGCAAAAGTATTTCGTGTACTATCTCCTCAGTGCAACCGAGATCTCCCTCATGTTTAGCGAAGACACTGCTGTACTTCTCTAGCAGACCTCTAACTTGTTTCTCCTGTGTAGGTGAGAGCCCGGGCCATTGCAAATTTTTGATCACCTCTGAGATAGGGGTAGAAGGCTCTCCCACTATTTGTGTTTTAATATGGGCAACATTTTCACCCTCCCCCTCAAAACTTAGCTGTTGTCCCTCTATACCCTCAACAGAGTGTAACATCCCCAAAACTTGTTTTGAGTGGACTGTGGCACTGGTGGCTCCAACATTAACCACAGGCACATAGGCCACCCCATTAACCACACTGAGTAAGGACGGAGACAGGAGAAAACCTGGGGCCAGATCTGAGCCCCCAGGTTCTAACAGCATAGTGGCAGGTGATGCATGTGGAACTTTTGGGCAGGTGACCTTAACAAATTTAAGTGACCCAGCTGGTATGAACTTGCCACTCCGTTCTAAGACCCGCACCCGACCCTCTTGAGTTAGAGGACACACTTCCTGGCGGTGATAATGACGGAGAGCTGGTGCCCAACATGCCTCAGCCTGAACAGCAGATAGCGAGGCAAATAACTCTTCTCCCTGCTGTGCAAACAATTCCTTATAACACTCATGAATGACATTCATTCCCAAAAGTCCAGGAATGAGCTGTTGCTGTGGTGTACAAGGGGCGTCCTTCATTACCAAAACCCCACGACCTGGAATTGTTCTACCTAGTACTTGAACATCCAACTCTAAATAACCAACGTAGGGGATGTCCAATCCGTTTGCAGCCTTTAGAGCTAACCACCCACATGACTAAAGCTTAGGGGCACCCCAATGTTGAAAAGCCTCTTTAAAAAATGACTCTGTAATAGTTGTTATCATTGAACCGGTATCCAATAAACACTGCACTTTAACGCCTCCCATTGTCACCTCAACTACAGGGCATCTACCCACCAGTGGTATATGGGTATGTGAAGGGGGAAATCCCGCTTAGAGGACATGGACTTCTTTGTGACACAGCTAAAGTCAATGTTCTGCATACCTGTTTGCTCTGAGGCTGCTGAGGGAGGACTTTCTTCAGGCTGGACATTAGGCAAACTGGCTGTCCGTTGCCTTGGGCCCTGGCGACACTGGCGAAGGACATGCCCAGGCTTACGGCACCGGAGGCAAATTGGTAAACCTTCAGTAGTAAACTGATAGTTGAGATTGTGAGGGCGAGAAGTCGGCTGGTTTGAAACAGATTCTATCTTAGACAGACTTTGCAAGATTTGATTTATCTGTGACTGTTGCTTGTTAAGTTGTTCCTGTATAACAGAGTGTTCCAGTCCCCTTCCCACTCCAAAAGCGTGACAAGCCCCCTCAACGTTAACATCTACCCCACAATGGTGAAGCCCAGCACGAGCAGGTCCAGTATGGCCCTCTTCCACCCATCTGATGGCCTCACGTCTTAACGTTAGGAAGGAAACTGTTGGATTCTGTCAGACAATACTCTCGTATTGAGCTCTCGTCTTAAGGAAACATAACGCACAGGTTCCATGAACTGATCTCAGATTAGTATGTCTGGGTCTATCAACCTATCGGGGTAGGCGCACTTTATCTCAATTAAAGCCCAGAGAGAATGAGAAAATTCCCTTAAAGACTTCCTGTCTTTCTGTTTTCTATCAAAAAATTGTCTTTGCAGGCTGACAAAGGAGAAGGAGGAACCATAAAGTTCTTTTAAAATGGTTAGAATAGTTTCAGGATTTTCACGCTCAACCAATGAGCGAAATCTGATTTCAGCTTTTGTTTCTCCTTTCAAATGATCGTAGAGGAAGAGGGCCTTCACTCTTGGAGTCATATTCCTATCTCTAAGGCACAAGTCAATATTTTCTATCCAATCATATATTGATAGATTGGACTTAGATTTTGAACCAGAGAAGTGGGGGCACCTCCTTTCTCTCTGAATATAAATCAGATGCTCCGAATTTGGTTGTGATGCAGTCGAATCACCACTGGGGGCTGTCCCACCAGAATTCGTGCCATTGTTAGAAGTACCTACACGGGCGCCTCCTCCTTGACGGAATTGTTCATTAGCCACTCTTAATCTCTGTACCTCCTCACGGAGAGACAAAAGTTGCTCGTCATTTTTTTTGTTTCAATTTAACAGTCTTGCAATCACAAAAGAAAACATGGGATGCAAAAGAACACAGAGCATGATCATTGTACTCAGGTAGACATCAGCCTTTGGTTCCAATCGAAGGTTCATCTTTAACTGTCCAGTTGTCCTCCTATGATGTCCAGAGCCAGCCACTGTTTCTACTCAAATATTAAACAAAACAGACAAAATCAAAAGAAAACATGCCTCATACAAGTCTTGCCGACAACGCCATAATGTGGTGCCTGGCAAACAGCACAACCACGTAACTGTCTGACAACGCCATCCCCTGATGGTGGGCAGAGGGGACCCCTCAGTTTTCCTTTATATGTAGTGTGGCTATCTGTTATCTTCCCCGCAAAAGGGACAGTTGACAATGAGGCAAATATGTATAAAAAGTAACACATTTATTACAATTAGTATAAATACAAAACATTCAGTATAAAAGCAAGAAGTCTGTGATGTTATGAATAGAATGTTTTAAAAGGGAACTGGTTGGAACTCCTCACTCAGGAAAAGGTCGGACTGGCATGAGCAAAGATCTCTCTTCCTCAGGAGGCCCCTGGAGAGACCGGAAACAAGAGATAGCAAACCCAACACCGGGACACACATGCAACACAGCAAACACTAAACACATAAAATATCAATACACCACTACAGTATATCACACCCTGTTGCGGTTATAGGTATACTACACACCACTACAGTGTCTCACCCGTGTGGTCACCCCGAGGAGAGGAGCAGTACACCCGTGCGAATCCGGCCTTATACAGAGACAGCCTAAGAAGAGAGCACACTGTTTGCATCGTCTCCAGGGCTGATCGCATTCCGACGCCATGCTGGATCTAAGAGAGGCGCAACTTTCACTCAATCGCACTAACGATAGGTCTACTAGACAGACAGAAATACAGTGGGGGCGGGCCTTGACCAAACAGATTGATCCAGAGAGCAGTCACTCTAAGTGCTGTTGAATCAGGGTATTCCATACTGGCATCGTGCACCGTAGTGTCAGGACGGACCGCAAATTCATGAAGCCAGGGGAAGACACTAAAGATGTCGACAAAGGCATTAAGAGGCATCTTAATCTTGTCATCTTAAGGCAAATGGTGCTGGGCTTGGATAGAAGGTTGAGGTGGTTAAAAATATCGATTCACCAATGCATTGCAATATATTTTTTCCCAATTCAATATTGATTGAGAAAATCCTCTGAATCGATTCAGGCAAACAGTGGCCACCACCCGCTGTCCCTCGCCGGACGCCTCTTGGTCCCTACCTCCAGTAGTTGGAAGCGCCTCGCTCACGACCTCGCTCACGACCTCGCTCACGACCTCGCTCACGACCTTGCTCGAGGGTCGGAGGGTGACGGCCGCGAAAACACGGCCAGAGCTGTGGAAGCGGGTAGCTGATGTCTGACGCACTGCTCTTTCGGAGACTGTTAACTCCTTGCGCAGCCGGTCTCAAATCGGTCTCAAAGCTGAAATACCATTAATTTATATTTTCATGTGTTTTACAATCAAAATATAAAGTTTTTCACAAGCCATAACTACGTTTCCCTGGTAACACCTGAGGGTTTGACTAATACCTGGAACAATCACTACTCTCCCGTAAGATTCTTACGCAATGGAGACGTTGTTCACTCCTCCAGTAAAGAAGGACGGACCATAGATACAGCTTGGCAACGGGAGATATTCTAGACCGCTCAGCGATGAGCCAGAAAGCTAATGCTATGCTAGCAAGATTCAAAGTCAATAACAT
Source organism: Diplodus puntazzo (assembly GCA_963678695.2). Classification (NCBI taxonomy): domain Eukaryota; kingdom Metazoa; phylum Chordata; class Actinopteri; order Spariformes; family Sparidae; genus Diplodus; species Diplodus puntazzo. The sequence goes on along the minus strand of OZ023175.1, from coordinate 25,104,241 downwards.
TGCGTATGGTTGACAAACAGTGAATATAATTTGACAGTATGCTAGCTAACAAGACCAGCTAGCTAACCAGTCATGTCACTGTCCCCAAATCAATATCATGATTTTCACGAACAAATGTATGAGGGGCCGTCACAATGATCGGCCGTGTGTAACGTTACTGTGGCTGCAGCCTGAAGTAGAGAGCTGAACAGTGAACAGGATGTGAGATTATTTGTGTATCAGTAAATATAGAGGGGAAGTGTACTTTCTGCAGCTTGTGTGTTACAGTCGCCACCTTGTGGTGTTCAGAGGATAAGGCACTGAAGGACTGATGGACTGCACTCAGTGTTGGAAATAAAATATTCAGATTTGATAAGCCAGCTAGCGCATTGATTTAGAACGGTAAAAAGATAATTTGACTGAAACTACTTAGTAGGTGTCTGTATATCAGGGGTTAATGGACACCCTTCAGCCAATCAGAATCGAGTATTCCCCCAGACCATGGTATAATTAACATTAAACTTGCTTCAAAAGCCATTGCGTAGCGGACTGAAGCGGAGCGAACTAGCTAGCCAGTTTCCAGCTGACTCTACTACATACTCGTAGGCAACTGTAAATACTATCAAACCGCGGCGACACTTACCTGTGGCTCGGGTGCAGTTGCTGGGTCCGGTATGGGTGGGATCCTTTTACGAGGGTCAGTGTCGAGGCAAAGCCAGCTTTGTACTGACCTTATTACTGAAGCAGTCTGATGTGAAGTGGTTATCACACACATACAAACTAACAGGAAGTGTAGCTGGCACGTTGTCATTAAAAATGAAACGCAACCACTGTCTCTTCTGTTGTTCTGTAGCTGGGACAGAATATAGGCACTTTTGTTGATTTTTACAACCAACAACAGAGCAATTTGCGTGTCTAACTCCGAGCAACGACATTACGAAACACTGCTATCTTACCGCTGGACACACCGAACTTCACCTCGAGGATGAAAGCCCCCCTCTCGGATATCTCCTATCACCCCGCAAGTCTGAACAGACTGTAGGAGCGCTGTTTTACCAGTGGGTGGGCTGCAGAGACCATGCAGGAATCGCTTGTTTTCCTCATTCTGGGAGTTGGCAGGCTCAGGGAGGACCAGTTTATATTTGTAGAGACCAGAGAAAATGTGGTTTTCATAATATGGGACCATACAAATACATATTTCAAGTCTCACTCCGCAGATGTTTAGCATCCCCTCAAACTCCCCACCTTACTCTCAATTCAGTTTTTACAACTTCCAATTCTATGAAAAACAGTGATACCTTCCCTATGCGGCTTGATAAAACTCAGGACTGGAAGTTGTAATTTTATTGGTGAATGGTTCTAATTAGGGTCAAAAAAGGTATAGCCACACAATATATCATATTTGGTGTAATCAAAATAGTAATTATAGTGCATGCAAATGATCTGTGTTAAGAAGAGGTAAAGATCTTGGTTTATTTATGATGTTTTAGCTTACATCTTGTCATCCTCTTGACAAACATTCATTTTGTAATGCAACCCTGTGTTACAAATAAATCACCCTGAAGCTTGACCCCCCCTTTTACTTCTAGGTGTCAAACCAAACCATATTCTGTGTTTTGAACACTTTTTGCTTGCTTCCATTCCTGTGAGAGAGTGACCCAAGGCTCCTGAACGTGAGATTTCAAATGTTTCCATGTGATTAGTCCCCAATAGACTTCATGAAACTGAATCAGGGCATCTGAGAAAGAAAGCTAGCAGGATATAGCTTGTTATTTTTGACTCACACAGAGAACCAGAAGAGCTTTTTAGGATCTCAGTCGACCTCAGAAATGAAGCTTTTAAAAATTTGAGAGACCCTGGTCGACCATATTGAATTTTCCTCAGTCTGGGATGCTTTCATTTCCACTACACACACACAGGAGCAGCAGGGAAATGTCGATGGTCACATGGAGCATGTCTTGCACTTTTTGCTATGTGTGCACACTACCTAACCATTTGTTGTTTGTTATAACCCAGATAATGAAAAATGGCCACGAACAACTGCAGCTGAATGAGGATAAGAATTCAGAATGGTCCTGAACTGAAAGTATGTGTGAGAAAGTAAATATCTACTTAAGCTCAATCAATGATTATGTTGTTTTTAAACTGAAATAGATTAGCATTCCTGAATAAACGTTACCTGCAGGAGAAACATTACAACATGAAAAAGATTTCCGCCAAATGTTGCCTCTCAAGCATATTAAAAAAATGGATGTGACTGAAATAATGATTGTATAGTTACCGTGTGAAACTCCTTTGCAGCTGCAGAAGGGGGTGAAGCAGACGCAAAGAAAATTACTTTATAGAGTCTCTGGAAAGTTTCTCACCTTTACTCGACTGTGCTTGAAAATGCAAACACCAGGCTGGATATTCAGGACATTGTCTTGGTAATCAATATTTCTCATTTCGAGGATAAATGGGCTCAAGTGGCACGTTAGTATCTTTATTGATTTTTGGGAGCTCTAAGTTAGGCAATAAGGTATATGGAGCCTCAGAAATGACAGTGTTTTTCAGTAAAATACTGTAAAAACATTAATGTCACAGATCTATAAAATGTAACCTGATAATATAACTGGCCAAATACTACTATTAGTAATGTTTAAAATGCAGTGTGAAACATTATCTCTTAGCATTTAGCTAAACATTTTAGAAGGCGATTGTAGCAGAATGGAGCTGCTGTATATTCTGCTTCAGTGTCTATGGTCCCGTATGTTGGCTCGGTGATTGGAAGCCAATCATGCAGTCAACCTATAAAGACAGGTAGGGGTCCTCCGGTCTCTTGATCTGTTGCCAAAACCACACCTTATTTCTGGTGCGCCCGATGTCCCCTGCAGCCAGTATGATAGTGGTGGTTGTACTGGTTGTGCCTTCAGCACTCTATTCTGTTAGCATGTCTTAAACTAGCTGTATATGGTTTGGTAGATGCCCGTCTTGGACCCTCTTCCCTTCCTCAGACGTGACGCTCTCACCGATCAATGCTGGTAGGTAGGTCTATGCTGTACGCCACAACCTTATGCATGGTGTTGAAGCTAATAGGCTGTTTTCCATTTTAGGGGTTGGCTCACCTGATGGAATAAGCACTACAGGCGCTTGTCTGCTCCCCTCCCCGAGCTCATAGGCACGGCTGCATCAGAACTGCGTGGTCCTATGCTGCTGCTTAGCCTACCACTGTTTTGCTCACTGTGACTTTGCAGCCAGACTTACAGCCAGCCCAGGAGTGCTGGCCTTTTGTACACAATCTCTATTGGTCTCCAGATATTTCAGTTTGGACCATTTTAGTATAGTGTGTGGTCAGTGGGGCCTAACTTTTCATTTTGGTCGTTTAATTTCCAACTGCCACACTGCCTCTAATCCATTATTATTGTTTTGTGTAGATTATTTTGTTGCTTAGGCTCACCAATAATATTTTTTTTGTGTTTATTACATCAACTGTATCATATTTCTCTGCAGCATTTTTGGTCAGTGTGATCCAGTGTTTTGTTTATTTGTATGAGTGATGTCCCACTAATCGTTGTTTTTGCCAACATGTTTGTCAAATGTCTGTTTTAGTCTGAGGTATAAGTATTATTCCTTCCTCAATTTTACCACTTGGCTGGTCAACCTCTGAGCCGCCCGCCACACAAGCAGTGATGTGCACAAAAAGTGCCCTCCTGGGAGCCAAACGTGCGCTAAAGTGCCTTCTTGGGAGCCAAAAAAGCGTGCCAAAGTGCTCTCTTGGTTGGCCAAACACACTAAACTGCCCCCTTGGATGGTTAAAACATGATAAACTGCCCTCTTGGGAGCCAAAACACACACTAAAGTGCCCACTTGGGAGCCAAACTACGTGCTAAATTGCCCTCTTGGGAGCCAAAACGCGTGCTAAAGTGCCCTTCTTTTCGCCCCTGCCCTTCAAAAAGTCTGTGCATGCCACTGCACACAAGCAAACAAAACAAAGTTAGCTTCTTCAAGTGCATGTGTCTTGTCTGTCCTTAAAGTCTCAATGGTCGCGGTTATTATGTGTCATCTTTGAAATGTTGTAGTTGATTTAACATTTCTCTTGTCAAACTAAAACCTAAATAGTGTTTGCTGTTTGTTTTCAGTATTAATATTCTTTAAGCCTACCCACCATAGGCTACAATCCTTTATACTTTACACTAATGCCACAACAATATGCAGTACAGTATATGGATGGATTACATTGTATACATTGGCTGCTGTATGAGGAAAGTTCAGCTAGATAGCTGAATAGGCTAATGCTCAGTGCGTTTAGCTATCACTGTTTTTAGTTAAAGGTCCCATATTATGAAAAACATGTTTTCTCTGGTCTCTACATAAAAGCTGGTCCTCCCTGAGCCTGACAACTCCAAGAATGAGGAAAGCAAACGATTCCTGCATGGTCTCTGCAGCCCACCCACTGGTAAAACTGTGCTCCTACAGGCTGTTCAGATTCAGCTCCTTTTTGTTACATAATGAAAGGAGTCATTTACATAGGCAGGCCTCCTCTGCACGGTGATAGGAGATCACAGGACGGCGTCCATCAATGAGGTGAAGTTCGGTGTGTCCAGCGGTAAGATAGTAGTGTTTCGCAATGTTGTTGCTCAGAGTTAGACACGCAAATTGCTCTGTTGTTGGTTGTAAAAATCAACATAAGTGCCTATATTCTGTCCCAGCTACAGAACAACAGAAGAGACAGTGGTTGCATTTCATTTTTAATGACAACGTGCCAGCTGCAGTTCCTGTAAGTTTGTGTGTGTGTGCTTACCAATTCACATTGGACTGCTTCAGTAACGAATATCAGTACAAAGCTGGCTTTGCCTCGACACTGACCCTCGTAAAAAGGATCAGTCCCAACCATACCGGACCCAGCAACTGCACCCGAGCCACAGGTAACTCCCAATTTCCACTGGATATGTGTCCACTGCGTTGCAGCTCCGATCCGGTTTTGCTCCGCCGTCCGCCAATCCCCACCGGTTGTGGTTTGAGTATGTCACGGTGCAGTAAGGTAGACAGCTGGCGTCAGGAGGACGAGGAGTTCCCGTGATAATCACATAATCACTCCCAACCGGAGTTATAGGTCTGACTTAAGTGAAGTGAGGTTAGTGTCGCTGCGGTTTGACAGTATTTACAGTTGCCTACGAGTATGGTGAAGTCAGCTGGAAATTGGCTAACTAGTTAGTAGGGATGCACCGATCCGATATTAATAGGGATGTCCCGATCAGGTTTTTTTTACCCCGATCCCGATCCAAGTCCTTTAATATTTAGTATCTGCCGATACCGAGTCCCGATCCGATATTTAGCCTTAACTAACATTTTCCTGGATAATACAGCTGCATTAAGAAAAAAAGTACCTGCAACCGAGCTGTTCCTTAATAGTATTTTTATTTTGTTGAAATAAAGTATTTACTTTCATATGGCTCTTTCTTATTCTGCATATGGTATTACAACATCGGCGGACCACCTTCCTTGTGTTAGCAGGTGAGTGTGTGACGCTGCACTGTGACAGCAGCTCGTGTACAGCAGCTGAAGTGTGAGAGACGCAGCCCACGCTTGGTTCCTCCATATCATCCACTGCTTTTTACATATTCCTTACGTTGACACGTAAAATGACCTGGACGTGTTGCTTGTCTATTTCACAGCGTTCAGCATCTCCTCTATCGCCCGTTTTACATGCTCTGCGACCCATGAAACTGGTGCGCATACCGACGCTTTGTAACTCGAAAGTGGAGTCAATAATGTAATGCAGAGATGGTCGGGCATACCGGGGATTCAAAAACTCCAGATGACGAAGAAAACCCTGATCTTCTCTGTAATATTTTTGGTCATGTCGCTGTCTCGAGGATATTTCTCTTTCCTTTAGAAAGTATCCGCGAGTGTTTGTTGCTTCGGTGTTGTTGCCTGTACTCTCGAGTGAACACGTTGTATTCTCTGAGTGTTTGTTTTGTGTATGCCGTATCAAATGAGTAGTAAATGGAGCTCCGTGAAACAGCCATATTGCAGATGTTACTATTTCGCTTTCTAATTGAAGTTATTTCCACACTGATGACATTTTATCCACAGGTTTGCCAGAGTAACGTTACACACGCGTCTGCGTTCTGCCACTAAATGTGCTCTGACGTAAAAAAAAAAAAAAAAAATCGGGCTTGGGTCCATGTTCAAAATTGCCGATTCTGATCAGCGGAAAAATGCCCAGATCGGCCCCGATCCCGATCCTATTGATCGGATCGGGACATCCCTAGATATTAAGATCGGATATCGGCTCCGATATTGACAAAACGGCTGGATCGGGGATCGGTAAAATGAAACAGATCCACCAGCCGATCCAATTATTTTTTTTTGCTGTCGCAGCACATCCTACGTCATTCGTCAGCATCAGTGTGTCGCATGCTGGAAGAGCGCAAGTTGTTGTTTGACCAACTCTTTATTAGTTTATTCTCAGGTTCAGCTGCTATGTTTTATTTTGTATTCCTGTTTGCAGGACGTTACACGTACTCACGTCACATTTCTCTGCTGATTAGCTAGTAGCCCCGCCATCAGCTGTTAGCCTCACCGGTCAGCTGTTAGCCTAGCAACGCTAACTTTCAAACTGACGTACTCAATACTCTGTGGGCTGTCCATCGTTGCTCCGTTGGTTCTCCCTCCACCACAACCTCAGGGTTATTCACCGCCGGGCTGCTTTGTCTCCTCCTCTGCTGCTGCGGTCTCCCCGGCTCGCAGCGATGCTGGATGGTCGCCCCCGCTGTGTGCACGGAGCCTCCAGACGCTAGTTTGTTTACATAGGGTGCTACTGACTTCGGGGCTACTGTTCCCTCCGTGCTGACTGACAGGCGCTCCATTCATTCTTTGATTTGTTTGTTCCACTTTGTTACGTGTGTCCTTGGGTACCCTTGACAGGCGCTATATAAATTAAATGTATTATTATTATTATTATAATTATTATTATTATTATTATTAATGTTACACATGTTTACAATGTTCGGTAACTGTTTGATTATTTTGTCTTAGTTAGGAAAGTCTGGTGCCTTTAGTCCCTTTCACATGGTGGAAGGTATACAGTTTATTATTAATTCAACAATGGTATCGGATCGGTATCGGGTATCGGCCGATACGCTCAGTCCAGGTATCGGTATCGGATTGGATCGGAAAAAACTGGATCAGTGCATCTCTACTAGTTAGCTCCGCTTCGGTCCGCTATGCAATGGCATTTGAAGCGAGTTTAAAGTCTGTGTAAAGCAGCAAAAAATGTGTGTTATGAGTTTGTCACACCATAGAAACATGTATCATTGACCACTGAGCCAAATTTGAAAGATTAAAAAAATTGCTAAGTATATAAAATTAGGTCTCAAAATCATGGAAAAACAAGCAATTCTCTCTGCTGTGAAACGCTGGGGGCATGTCAGTTACAGTTACACGCCCCCACATGGGCGCTGGAACCACGCCCATGTGGGGGGGGGGGAGCCGGCGCTGCGGCTCCTAAAGAGGTGACGGTGCACGTCGGTGTTCCCCCAGGTGTTCCCCTTGTCTATCTAAACCCACGGACAGTTTATAATGATATGGATGCTGTTATAATGTGTAGTGATCTAGATTCTGACCCACCAAACATCCTGGAAAGTGACGGAGTTAAGTTTTTCGCGCTAAATGACATAATTATACATAATCACCATCAGTAAACAGGACGCTGTCTGACTCTGTCACTCACGGGGATGGAGGCTGCTTTCTGGGGGAAAGTTCCCTGAAGTCTCGTTCAGGAGGGCTGGCGGTCGCGGGTGATTTATTTTCGTCAGAAACACTCGGTGAGTTAAAGTCTTTGCCGGTGACAGACGCTGTTTTCTGAGCAGAAATGTGATGAGGAGTCGGGAGGACAGGCGGAGGACAGACAGGAGGACGGACGCTTCTCCACATACAGCTGCAGTATTTGTTTTCCTCATATAAGTTGCTAAAGACAGTTACAGTTATTACGTTACTTTTGTTCGGTTGTAAGAAATTACATAGTCTTACTGTTTGTGATCCAATGTGCTTAAGGACAGGAAGAGTGGAAAATGACATTTTCCTTAAGGTGTCAGAAGAAGCCACAGATGGCGACACCTCCCCCAGGGGAAGATACACAAGTTAGATAAAATGACATTTGCTGTTTATCTGTTCTACATCAAAGGGTCACTGTCCTGAGAGGACAGGATACACCCAACATCAAAGAGTCATTGTGATGTAAAGAGAATGTTTATGACTGTTGTAACCGGAGGTAGCCCCCTCACACTGACTGTACTTAAACAGAATCATTTTAGAGTTTGTCAGAAGAACGCGCTTGCCTTCTTCTCCACGCTGCGTGAATAAACAAGATCTGATTCATTACGCTGAAGTCTGAAGTTTTTCGGAGACTTAGCAACTCTCTACCTCACAAAGGAGAATTTCCACTACACGGTCATGTAACGTTGCTTTGTGGGACATTTCTCTGTATTTAGTTGAGTGAAGGACCTGTGCAGTAATCAGACTAGTCAGACCAACATGTCCTCGCTTATACCACTTCCGCAGCAGGGCGGGGTTTATGCAAATCATGGCCGCGTTACGTAACACGGCCATGATTTCTGACCCGCCCATTAAATCCTGAACACAGAAATGTTAAAAAACAGTTTGTGAGCCTTGCTCCATAATTATAATTCTAAATGGTCAAATGGCTTTTACATGTTTTAAGTAAACACATTTATGACCTGTTTAATGTGTTTAGAAGAAAATGGCTGATTTTGCTTTAGACGGACTTTAATGTTCATAATATTACGATGGAGCTTGGTTGTAACAGTAAAAAGTCTGGAAACATGTGCAGACTGGAGACAGAGACTATGAGAACAGTAGTGTTGTAGTCAAGACCACACCAACCGAGACCAAGACATTACCGAGACCGAGGCTAGGCCAAGACCTTTCTTTTGAAACAATGTGTTTTAAACCATTAATTTTTGCCTGATTTATATTTTACCCATACATTATTCCTCAATGCCTGTTCTTTCTATACTAGCACACACAACTCCAGTTTGACTTGAGCTTGTGTGTGTGAAATATGGCCCATTTCATCGATGTTGTTCTGTTATCTTGCTTGTGATAACAAGGCTAATATAGTCGGTGCTTTGAAAGTCAGCAAATAAATGCCTAAACCGACTATGGAAAGAGTTGAGCTTATTTTCGCTTATTGTGGCCAAAATTATATATGGCCCAATGAGAGCACGACACACACCCCGACACACCTATGTACACCTCCCAAAGGATGTTGTTGCAGGACACCTTAACCCTAGCTGTGACATTTCTAATTCTATAATCCTATTTTATCCAGTTATCTTCCTTCTCTACCTACTACAATTGTCTTTTTATAACTGTATTAATGTAATAAGTAAATACACCTTCAAATTGTAGCAGTGGACTTATTCAGGCAGGGTTTTCTTATGTTTCTCACAATACACTTCAAGCAGGGTCATTTTAAGTTACATGAGCCCTTGGAATTTTTTACCACCTAAATGCCTTGAAGGACACACAATGAACATTGTGCAAAATAGTAGAGCCCGACTGGTTTATTTGTAGGCCGATTTTATCGGCCAATATTAGCCTATCACAGATATATCAATATCAACGTATATATATTGTCTGATATGAAAAACTTATATTTAAAAACTACAAATACAGAATGGAGAAAGTCACTCCAGCAGAGTGCGTTTCAATGGGGGATAAAACAGCTGGTGTCAGGAAATGTAACAGCTACCTCACTAATGGTTAAACTATAAACCAGCATAAAAAACAAGCCACCATGTTCTGAACAGGCACACTGAAAACACTTACAAAAAGTAACATTTAGTTTTAGAATATAAATAGAAAACTTACTATTAATATTTTAACTTTCAGAAAAAAAACATCTTATCAAATTTGAACATTACTGAAAATAAACATGTGCGTCTGCTACAGGTTTTATTCCGCCATCCGCACGGCATCATACCATGACTGAGAACAAGATTCATAGCGGGAACATTTCAGAAGTGGAGCCTTTTGCCTGCCAGACTTTGTTGATCTGGTAATTTTTCGTTTTTATACAATTGGGAGTCTGCACAGGGTGTTTTATTTTGAAAATTGACCGGATGGTCTATGCCGTCCCTGTGTCTCTGACTTCCTGTTGGCGCGATCTGCTCTGTGCAGCTTGTTGCGGCTTTCGTGAAAAATAAACCAGGCAGCCGGATCGTAAAGCAGCAGGGCCCGGCTTGACTCCACCGGAGGTGATCGCGGCCACTTTTTTTTTTTTGTAATTTCTTGTAATTTGTAGCACACTATCTGCTGCTAGCGGATGGAGACTGATGTCAGGTTAACAAGGGGGATGCTTTTTGGTAATTTTGCTAACAATGGGACAACATCCCCCCTCAAATCGCCTGCTGCTTACGAGTTCACACAGCCACTTTCCTCCTGTTGTCTCCATATTCAGTGTGCAGGGGCCGTGTCAATCACTCTCACACTGACACCGGGCAGGTAGCAGCTGGAGGGAATCTTTACACTACCAGTGATTATTAGCTTATTATGAGGTTATTAGCTGTTTTTTAGAGGGTCCTTTTTCACTCTTATCAGTAACAAAATGCCTATCAGCGGTGGTCTTGACTAGTCTCGTTCAAAAAACCCGAGCTGCCCAGTCCGAGACTGAGACAAGACCGAGTGAAAATGCCCTCGATTCCAAGACAAGACCACGAACCTCAAAAAATAGTCTCGAGACCAAGACCGATCTCGAGTACTACAACACTAGCGAACAATGTCCAAAAGTTTGGAGACTGTGTTGGAGACAAACGCAGCTTTCGCTAGCTGTTAGCCATTAGCTACATGGTAGTGACTGTAACAACACACAAACTAACATCATTCAGACACACTAACCATTCTGAAATGTCCTGCTGCAGCATAGAGTCTGTACTTCTTCAGGAGCCTCTCCTTCTAGGTCCGATTCCGCGTCAAACTGGTATGGTTGAACGACAGCATCTCAGTGAGCCATAGTGATACATCCACCATAAAACATTAGTGCATGCTACCACTAGCGTAAGAGGCATCGTCTTCCTGAGAGGGGCGTGTAGCAGGCAAGGTACGCGTTGACAGACGGAGCTCATTAGCATTTAAAGGTGCAGGCACAGAAACAGCCTGCTCTCAGGCGACTTTTAGTCAGCTGAAATTCAGGACCACGGATGGGTTTGGGGCAATGCATATCGAATACAATGTTGTTAGACCTCTGACAGCTGTGTGAAATTGATGAAAAACAGTATAATATGGGACCTTTAAGCTAACTAGCGATGCAATAGCCTACACTAGCCTACTTTTGATTGCTTCTGTACCTTTCTCATTATCATAACCAGGAAAATAAAATAGAAATGTAGTGAGGATAAGGAAATGTCTGGTGGTAAGAATGGGGCATTGATTGATTAAATAAATCGTCTCTTATTTGTTTTTCAGTTCCACTGGAACTCTTCTAAATGAATGCATTTGGTTATATTTTGACATGTCATGTGACATTCTATTGTCTTTCCCCAGTTTGTCAACCCTATACACTCCTATCCAGAAATATTTAGAAATGAGTCATACTTTACCATGCAAACCCTTTGATAGAATTTATATATTCTAGACATAGCTTAGTGGCCACATCTGGTGCCATTTTTCCCTGTCTGAAACTTCAGCTTTAGTGTATACTTTGTTCATATTGTTCTTGATTGGGCAGCTGTCAGGGAGCTGATGCAATGCTGGCAAGTCTAAAAGACAAACAAACGAAAAATGTTATACAATGGCACTTTACACACTGCATCTCCTGGAAACTCTGAGTTAATATTTGATTCAACCTGTGATTCATTTAGTCAGTCCAGTGTGCTTAGTTCATACCGCTTGCATGAGGTTACATGTGTACTTGCAAATATTTGCCCCTTGGGCCCAAAGTGAAAAAATTGAGGTAGCCCCTGTTCTTATTAGAGGTCAGCCAGTAGAGGTAGTTTCTTCATATAGATACCTTGGTGTCCACTTAATATATAGATAACAAGCTAGACTGGAAGGAGAACAGCAGAGTTACCTTCAAGAAGGCCCAGTCTAGATTGTTTTTTCTTAGAAAACTGAGGGCATTTGATATGGGTAGGCCTATTTTAAACATATTTTATCATGAGATACTGGAAAGTGTCCTTTTTTATGCTGTTGTGTGTTGTTGTGCAATCAATCAATCAATCAAAAACCCACCTGTATAAATAAAATATGGCATTCTCTCATATTACCCAATTGTCTGGTACTTGCTTATAATGATCAAGGTCTTTATTGTGACAGAATGACAAAGAAAAGTATGTTACATCATTAGCAATTGTCAATTAGCCCGTTAGTGTGCTTAGGACCAGACTGTCTCTCTTGATCAAAGACTGCATCCACAGCTTGCCCCCTTGAAAATCTCTACCAATGTTTTAACACATTTTTCAATTTTCTCTGAGATAGTTTTTCCCACCCTAGACTTAATTTTAACATACGTCTCAGATATCAGATTTCTGAAATTCAAATAAAGAGAATTAGCTCAGGACATATCATAATAGATGAAGTAGGCCATATTCTATACTT